>MJUU01004977.1:21224-33934 GCA_002080025.1 Modiolus philippinarum | reverse complement strand
AACCAAAATTTTATTGAAATTTTAGTCTATTTTTAGCAACTGTGACCTTGACCTTGGGGGTACCAACCTGGAAATCAATAGGGTTCTGTCTTGGGTGATAAGTAAGCATGTGACCAAGTTTGCTTATGATCCCATGCAGGATACTCAAGTTATCATTCGGAAACCAAAAAGATGGACGTACGGACGTACGGATCAGGGTAAACCTTAATGCCCCCGACCGCCTAGCGGCGGGGGCATAAAAAAAACTTCAACCTGAGGGTTAACTAAACTTGGGACGGACGGACGGACACACACTTACACTATATGCCCCCCTGCTATCGTATTTTCAGGCTGAAAATGCATGTTAGAGGTATATGTATGTAATTATTTTATGGAACATTGTAGTTATACTATAACTAGTGGCTCACATGAGCCTGTATCGCTCACCTGGTGACTGATTTTATTCATTGTCACCAATAGACAACCCATTCATTCTATAAATCAGTTCACTGGATGTTACATTTTCATTCTTGGTTGAGGTACAAACTAAAAATCACAAACTTTGGAAGGGATCACCCAAAGACAATTGTAACCAAGTTTGGTTCCAATAGGGCCTGTAAGTCTCGTGCAATTTTGGAACTTTCGGGATCAAAACTTGTACCCGGAAGTTAAATTTTAAACAAAGATGTATGACGTTTCAAACAAAAATTTTAACGTCATAATCCTCGGACGTCATGTTTTGGCGGGAAACGTTTTCGAATTGCATATTTATCGTGGATTCTCGTGAGTCACATGACGAGCCTTACAGACCCTATTGGCTCAGTAGGTTTAGAGGTGAAGACATTTGAATGCATTTCCCGTAGAGTCCCTATGTTAAACTATGTTCCACACTGGCAGCCATCCCAACCTAAAAATCACGAACTTTAAAGGGGACCACCCAAGGACTAATGTGACCAAGTTTGGTTCAGTTTGGCTTGGTAGTTTCAGAGGAGATCTTTGGACGCATTTCCCATAGGGTCCCTATGTTAAACTATGTTCCCTGCTGGCAGCCATCTTGAATGAGGTATGAACATAAAAATCACAAACTTTGAAGGAAAACATCTAAAGACTATTGTAACCAAGTTTGGTTCCAATTGGCTTAGTGGGTTCGGAGAAGATCTTTGAATGCATTTCCCATAGGGTCCTATGTTAAACTATCTTCCCCCGCTGGCGGCCATCTTGGATGAGATGCGAACCTGCTGGACATATGTAGAAATTGTAGTTCTGGAAAACATCAACACTTTTGCAATTCACATTTAACCTTTATCTCAAACAGTTTTTGAAATAAAAGTAAAAACGTTAAAAAATTGTGAAAATTCAAAGAGAAAGCGGCAATAACTCCTATGTGGATTGTCAGATTTTCTTCAAAATTGCAGGACATGTAGATCTTACTATGCTGACCATATTTGTTATACAAACTTCACTTCTATCTTCTACCATTTTCAATATATAAGACTAAAAGTAACGAAAAACTGAAAATTTTACGGAAAAGGGGCAAGACGCGTAAACGGATATTCTCCAAAATTGCTGGACAGGTAGATCTCATCATGCTGATCATTTTTACTCCTGTCAGAATTTTGATACCTGTAATGGTTTTCGAGTAATTTGCAAAAAACAGCAATTTACCCCTATGTTCTATTTTTAGTATCAGGGGCCATGTTGTTTGGTCCTCGGACTAATCGAACATAACTTTTAAACTAAATACCCTGGTGATGATTCAGGCCAAGTTTGATTCACATTGGCTTGGTAGGTTCAGAGAAGATCTTGAAAAAGTTGACAGACTGACGGACGGACTACGGACGCAAAGTGATGGCAAAAGCTCGCATGGCCTTTTAGGCCAGGTGAGCTAAAAACAACTACAGGATGACATGCCCCTGCACAAGGTTGAATCAAATTTGGATTTTTTAGTGATAATTGTGTCGGCAAGACACATATGATGCCCCGCTAAACATGTTATTCTAGGTTGCACAGATAAACTATGTACCCTCTATTACTAAATCACCAAAAAAACTAGACATCGGAGAGATGGCAGCCATCTCTGTGGGCCCCGCTGCATATAAGTGCCAATTTAAGTGTGTTTGGACACAATACAGGTGTGGACACAGTACAAGTGTGGACACTACACAAGTATGGACACCATCATATCATCAAGATATCAACAGAATGTAATATCTGAAAGCAATAATCTGACCTTGAAGACAGGTCAAGGGTCACCAATCATGGTTCATGACGCATTGTCTTCAAATGATCGATCTATATGAAAAATATCAAAAGCCTACCACAAAAGACACAACAGTTATAGCCCAGACACGATTTGTCAGTATGAAAGCAAAAATCTGCCCTTGACAACAAAGGCCAAGGTCAAAGGTCGCCAATCATTGGTCATGACACATCGTTTTGAAGTGATCGATCTACATGTAAAATATCCAAAAGCCTACCTCAAAATACAGGACAGTTATAGCCCAGACACGACTTGTCATTAGAAAAGCAAAAATCTGACCTTGAGGACAAAGGTCAAGGTCAAAGGTCACCAATCATTGTTCAAGACACATCGTCTTGAAGTGATTATCTACATGCAAAATATCAAAAGCCTACCTACAAAAGACATAACAGTTATAGCCCAGACATGACTTGTCATTAGAAAAGCAAAAATCTGACCTTGACGACAAAGGTCTAGGTCAAAGTTCACCAATCGTCTTGAAGTGATCTATCTACATGCAAAATATCAAAAGCCTATCTCAAAAATCAAAAAAGTTATAGCCCGGACACGACTTTGTTACGGACAGACGGACGGACAGACAGAGCGATTACTATATGGCATCCACCACTATGTGGCAGGGCCCTAATTAAAAGTTTAACAATGTATATTTTTGAAAAAAAAAAGTGAACTGAAAACAAAATACATACCATATGCACATCTTCAATATAGGTATAAATGAACTGCAAAATAAAAGCTTCCTAGCATCAAAACTGTAGGAGGACATGGAGGAGTTGCGCCGACAATCTGTGTACCCTCTATTAATAATTCACCCAATAAACGACTAAGTTCAACAATATGTATTTTTTCTAAAAATGCATCAAAATCAAAATCCTTCTCACATGCACATCTTCAATGTAAGTACAAATGATCTGCAAAAATAAAAACTTCCTAGAATAAAAACTGTAGGAGTTGTGCGGACAAGCCATGTACCCTCTGTTACTAAATCACCAAAAAATGATGATGTTCAAAAATGTATATTTTTGACAAAAAATAACCAAAATGAAAATCCTTACCACATGCACATCTTCAATATACAGTCAAACCTGCCTTAGCGACCACCTCTATTAAGCAAAAACCTGTCTTATATGACTCTAATTTTAATGTCCCTTCATAGTGCTTTCTTTGTAAATTGAACCAGTATTAAGAGACCTCCTGTCTTGTGTGACCCTGTTTTGAGGTTCCCTTGGAAGGTCACATAAGACAGGTTTGACTGAAGGTACAAATGATCTACAAAATAAAAACTTCCTAGCATTAAAACTGTAGGAGGAGTTACAAACTATGTAATCACCAAAACTGACTAAGTTCAACAATGTATATTTTTGACAAAAATGCACCAAAATCAAAATCCCCATCACATGCACATCTTCAATATATGTACAAATAATGTGCAAAATAAAAACTTTCTAGCATAAAAACTGTAGGAAAGAGTTGCGCGGACAAACAATGTATTCCCCCTCAGATGGACGGATGGTTAAAACAATATGCCCCCCGACTTATCGTCGCGGGGGCATAAAACTTGCCTGTCCAAAGCTCTGCCCTACAGACTATAATTTGGGTTTATGGTCTCCCAAATGTTTTGATTTGATCTGCACTGAAGAGACATAAGTTGTCTAAATGCACATCTGCAGAAACCAAATTAACATAATTTTGGTGTTTTGTTATTTGTTACCACTGGGTCTATGCCACTGCTGTTGGACTGTTAGTCCCCCAGGGTACTCTCCAACCCAGTAGCCAGTACTTCGGTGCTGGCATGAAATATTATATTTTGAAACTTTAAATATCTACATTTAACAAAATTTTGTTTGAATACAAAGGAGTATATATGTCTCTCATGCATAGCTCTGTCCTGAGCTGAATTTTGGCTTCTCTTTGAATCCTTGGTTATTGTTCTCTATCAGGGCTGTTCCAGAAAAGTTGGTCTGGGACCCTTTGAAGGCACTTTATATAAATTGCTGTGGGTGGTTGTGTTTTCTTCATCCTTTTGTATTATACATATGGAGAAGAATTCTATGGGTGGTGGGGGTCAATAAAAAGTGCCTTCAAACCCCCCATGTCAATTTTTCTGGAACAGCCCTAAGGAACAACATATCACAAGGATTCTTTGTTCAGAGAGAAAATACAGAACCTTAAGTTTTCTTGATTAAACTTTTAATTTTTCAAATAAAACTTGGAAAATTCAGCTCAAATATGATTTATATATCTCGTCACAAATCTTAAAATGGCAAGAACTGACAACTTCCAGGCCACAATAATTTTTTTGTTTGTTTTTGTTAGGAAATTGTGTATTTTTGTACTAGCCTTGATGTAATAGCCACTATGATTTAATATTGCAGGAAGTTGATGACAATTTGAAATTTCTGTCCTGTGAATGCAAATATCATCATAAAATTCACTTTACTATTAAAGATACAGGTTCCATAAATCATAGACACATCCACTCAACTGACAAGAACTCAAGATGTTAAGAATACTATAACTTTGTACCATAACTTGCCATGGAAAGAAACTGTAGTCTAAAATCATCAAACCTACCTTTCTGGATTTGCTTAAAGTATGTACACAGCTTGTGTCACCCTATATATAACCTTTACTTTTAGAAACTTACCTTGTGGGATAAACTGTGGGTGTGTTCCTGGCTGTGTATTCTGTATCGCTGTGTGTACCCCTGCTTGGGGCATAATGTGATTTTGTCCCGGACCTTAACAACAAAAAAATAAAAACATTACAACTACAGTAGAACTTCGATGGCTCGAACTGCAATAACTCGAACACCATGGATGTCTCAAACCTATTTTCTGGTCCCTTTGATCAAGTTTTTAACATAGTTTGACCTCAATATCTTGAACACCCCTGTAGCTCAAACTGTTTTCATCGGTCCCTTGAGTGTTTGACCCATCGAAGTTTGACTGTATATTTTTTTGAGAGAAGATAGAATATGCTTCCTGAAGTGATCTATTGTGTTTACATGTATGTATCTGTGAAATAGCCTGCAGCGGACTGATGTTATCAAGGAATAGTATAATAACTACATGTATATTTAGAAATATTATTTCACTGCCTGTAAGAATATTCTTTTATGGTAACATGTCCATTGCCATTATCAATTGCTATTAATTATATATATATACATCAGTATTTACAGATATGATACAGACAATCTGAATTTGTAAAATGAACATGAAATTACACATGTTGTTGTGCTAAGCACTCTTATCAATTTTCAAGGTCCTGTCAAACAAAGCTCACATGCATAACTCATTGCGAAAAAGTAGCTTCTCAAAAACTTCAGGCAGAGCAGGTATTTGTGTCAAAAACTACTGGACTGACAAATGTATTCTAATATACACCTTACTCATTCAGTGGGTGTATAATTATAGCAAAAGGGAGACAACTTACCTATGTGATGTGGCTGAAATTGATGACTTTGTTGATTGTGTTGATTGTTTGGGTGTGGCATCATCACAAACTGTGGTTGCATATGTTGTTGGTAAATCGTGTTTGCCGCAGACGTGGGTGGGTGTGTCTGTTGCATCACTTGGTTATTTGCTCCTTGCATCTGTAACGGGTGTGCATGTGACGTAAACTGATACTGTACAGCAGGCATATGCACGGTCTGTGGGGATGCTGGATTATGGGGACTAGGTTGTAAAGGCGGATGTCCCTAAGAAAAAACAACAAAACATTGCACTTGAAATCACAAAAATCAATCTGAACAATTCTCAATTTGCTTGGAGGAAAAAAAACAAAATACTTTAAAGTGAATGTATGCATATGTACAGTATATCTAGACAATAATATTCAAGTTCAGCTACAAGACTTATGACACCATATTCTTTTATACAGCTTTTTCAAACCTTTATTGCATTGAATATCCTGTTTTATTATCGGGATAAATGTCTCTGTTGAATGTTGCATGTATTTGTTTTGCATAATCAGTACAAAAATTGTTTTCCTATGTTTTGTTTTTTGTTTTGGCTTTGTTTTGTGTGTGTGTGTGTGTGTGTGGTTATTTTCTTTCCTCTAAATCACTTTTTGATTTAATAATTCAAGAAGATGTCTTTTGTTATGGTAAATAAGTGAAATAACTTTCGAAATACAGTGATTACTACAGTCGGGTGAACAGAAAGTGTTATCTATTAAAATCCACTGATATTTGTGAAATTTTGATATTTCTTATCGTAGGATTTCTAGTCAAATGTATAATTTTCTTTCAGCATCATATTTTAAACTATCCATTCTACTAACAGTAAGTTTGACACTAGTTACTTGACAGTACCTGTAATGACATTGTTTGGTATGGGTTGTGTTGTGGCGTATTTGACGTCGGAGGATGTGATTGGGATGATGTTACAACGTGTTGTACCGGACTAGGTGCAGGGTGACCAGCAGATTGTTGATTTTGTTGGTGTGGTCCTATGTGGGCAGGCTGAGGATGTTGGTACGTCTGATGGGGTATGTGTGCTGGCACTGGCCCATTAGGTCCCACTGAAAAATAGAAATTACATATACAAAACAGTATCTTTCTGAAAAAAAATATTCAGTTCACTTCCTGCAAAATGCTTTTCCCCATTTAAAGCGGTGATTTTTCTTCTTTTCCATTTTAAAACTTATATACAACTGTAGCTTAATTTAATAAAGTACATGTATTAGTATCAATATAACAGCCATTATGACACATGTTTGTTCAAGTTTATTAGCTTCTTATTAAAGATGTCAGTTGATTTTAAAGAAATCTGATGAAATAAAAATGTAGAACTTCCATAAAAAACAAAAACCCTTAATCCAAATCTCAGTCATTAACTCAATTACTTCTGGTAAAGGATATAAATAAAGGGACATAATTCACCCTAAAGAAAAAACGTTACAAATTGTGGAAAGTGATAATGTTAGTTATAACAATATGTGGTGAGATTATATTTAATTTTCACAGCAAATTAGTGATTGGTACAAAGTAAAAAGTTTAAGTGACTGAAACCAAACAATTATAGGTTAAAATATGCCTCTTTGGTAATAAATATAATAAATATTATTAAAACATGAATCCTCAAAACTTAATAAATCAGAAAAAAATATACAGGACTGTCTCATATTTTTTAACTAAAGATCTGTACATTCAGAATGTTGCTCAAATGAACCAACACATTAACTAACATAAGTATTTATCAATGATTGATGACTTTCAAGTATTAAACCGCTGTGCGCGGTCCCGGCTTATGAATAGGCCCGCAGCATCCTCTGAGCTTGGAGTATGAGTCTTCCTAACAGAGGACCCCGAGGGAACCCAGGGGTATAGAAATAGGACCTAGTATCTCCGGCTTGCGGGGTGTGACCCCTCCTAAACAGGGACTGACCCCGAGGGTTCCGGGATATAGAAATAGGACCCATTCCGTGGTTGTGCGGGATGAATAAATACACAACCCATCTTTCGGATGGGATGTAAACTCAGGTCCACGTGTTGTAAGAAATGCCACGCTTCCTGCACGTTAAAGAACCCTTGTAGCAAGCTCTTTTTTGAGTGGTCCGTAGGTGATCGGCTACAAGGCTAAATTCTCCGCCCTTTTCGATTTCACCCTACTTTTCCAGTGGCAGTCAGAATTTCCCGTCCCATGGCCCTTTCCATACCCCAAAGTGATTATTTATTAACAAACTTCTTCTCGTCTTGAAATAGCTGAAATATTGCTGAGTAGACGTTAAACAATATTCAATCAATCAATCAATCAAGTATTAAAGTTTATCAACACATGGAAATTCACATACAGTTGTATCACCTAGATTCTAGCATATCAAGTCTTAATTATGATGAAGGACTTGCTTTATTTATCTTATAATTTATAGGTAACAAGATGTGTTTGTGAAACACTACATATGCCCCCAGATTCCGATTTTTACCCCTTTTTGACCCCTATGACCTTGACCTTTGACCTAATTTTTTTTTTTGCGTATTTATGTTCCTCTTGACTAGACCTATACACTTGCCAAGTATCAAAAGTCTACCTTATATAGTTCAAAAGTTATAGCCAAGGTTAAAGTTTCGGACGCACAGACAGACAGACAGACAGACAGGACAAAAACGATATGCCCCCCGATCCTCCATCTGGGGGCATAAAAATAAACAATTCCACCAGTAAATATTGAATTTTCTATACATATCAGATTATCAGAGATTTTATCTCACTGTAAACATATATGCAAGTTATTGCAAAAACTGAATGTTTTCATAAAATGAGGTTTGTACAGTACTTCTTCAAAATATTACCAGTAATTCAAATAAAATTTGATTAAGTAAATAAATTTTAGAATTCAAAAATTTGCAGACAAATCTATAATTATGCAACAATGCATGAATATAAATTCAATAAAACCTGTTGCACAGTTAAAGAAAACAACATATTCTGAGACAGTTCCCATGTCTAATCTCCTTCAGACTTAATTCCTACCAATAAATGTTTAAACCATTACAAAAAAAAATAAATCTATAACTGTACAAACATAGAAAAAAACAATATCGAACCATAGATTGCATAATTTTAACTAAATTAATTTGCCTTTCTATATATTGACTTCTAGTATTTCTAGAGGACCAGCCTTTTCTAGGTAAATTCAAACAATCTATTTAAGATCAGGATTAGACTAACTTAAGAAAAAATTGTCTTGTTATTTCAAATAAGTGTTGTAGAAGTGTAGAACTGCATGACATTAGTTCTAAACAAGACTTACAATAATAGTTTTCTTCCCAGATTACATCTGGACATTCAGGGTCTATCTCAAAGTTTCTTCCTTCAGAAAAAAGGAAAATTAGTTTGGTTTTATGAAGGGATTTCTCAAAATACTTTCTCCATGGTGATATATATCAACTGTTGTTTAATGTTTATTCAATTGCATGTACATGTATACAGTGTACTAATGCAGACATCAAGAAAAATTTAAAGGAATTATTTGGAATCTCAAGGTATCATTACAAAATGAACTCAGCACCATTTACAAATGGTTGATAGCACTGTATAACAACAAAAAGTTCAAAAAATGAGAATTTTACACAAACTTGTCTTTTCACTGACAATCATCTACAAAGTTATCTTTTCATTAATAATTATTTGTTTCATTGACAACTTTTACTAAGTTGCTTATCACCGACATTGATCTTGTCAGTTGTGTTTCCACAACAAAAAGTCAGCTTGGGATGTATAACGGCATCTTGTACTTTTCAATAAAGTGTTAAGGATTCCTTGACATTAGCAATCAATTTTACCATTAACAAAGAGGGGAAAAAATAGGAGAACAAAATAAGATAAAACAAAAAGAGACCTGTTTACCCCAACTGAAGGCTGTCAGTATTTTTTGTAATTTGTCAGTACAATGGCGTTGAGCGCCGCAAACCTGCTAGGGGGTTTTGGGGCATGCCCCCCCCCCCAAGAAAATTTTGAATTATTTGATGTCATTTCATGCCATCTGATAGCTTTTGCAGACAGATTTAGAGATATATGATTTTTGAAATATACCCATTTTTTTACTGTTAATTTTTTCATATTTGTATAAATATTTGATAAGCAAGGGAAAAAATTTACCGTCAGCTGCAATTTTAGAACCAGGCAGGAATCATCATTATAGTAAATACTTTATTCATTGTAACTGACAATGGCAATGGACTAGTTCGATCATAAATAGGTATCAGCTGACATTCAAATGCTTCGGCCCTGGTTACTCACTCTCCGAGTTCTACAATAAGACGGCGGAATTCAATGTCTCAGTCTGTAATCGACTGCAAATGTCGTCAGCAGTCATCTTGCCAACGTTAGCACACGTAAAATCCACTCCAGCTGACTGATTAAAGAATGGCAATATATCCACGTATGAATATTTAAGATCTGTAAGTTTTGTTTGGCGGTTGGTTTAGCTGACCCATCTTGAGTACCTTTCGTGTTTGACATTTTTGTAATTATAACCCAGTTACTACCGCCTCATGACGCTCAGCCATGTCACTTTGATCACGATCTTTCAAACGTTTGTTAGAGTAATACAATTTCATAAAAGCACCTTGCTGATTCGGATCGGTTATTCATTTTCTAGATCGAATTTTAGTAAACGAATTTTTTAAACCGATATTTGATTTTGACCGTAATTTTTCTGAATATCAACGTAAAACGTATTTTTGTCACTAATATCGTACAAAATACGGCGAAAATGTAAAAGTAAACAGGTCTGCAAAAATATCACTAAAAATTCATTCACATTCTAAATATTGAAGACATGAATTCAAAAATTGAACACAAAATTATACAGAAATGGAAAAATTAAAAACCACATAATAAAGTATCTGTAAAATCAAACTAACAATACAAATAAAACAATAACCTAAAATTTTGTACATCAACTTATTAACTTCAAAACAATGGAATGTTAATGACAAGCTAATGTATCCCATTACTACCACTATACACACTTACTGAACATTGTGGGGCCTGAGGGCTGTTGACTCATCTCCACTGTGGCCCCAGAGGGAGGGGTCATCATACGGGGATGGCCTGCTGCTGGTGTCGCTGAGGGCATTGGCATTACCTGTAATTATTATAAGTAGAAACAAACTTCAAATCAAGGAACTTTAGATTAATTAATACATCTAATACATTTTCACATTTTTAATAAATTTAACTTTGATTATATGTTGTGAAGCAAATGTTAACAGAAATTTGGAATTACAAATTTACTTTTTTGTTGCACTATGAAGGCAATTAAAGGAAATAAACAAAAACAATAATTATGTCAAAGATCAAACTGGATTTTTATATACGAATATGAATAACTTTATTCTAAAAAAAAAAAGAAACAACAACAAGAAACAGTCATCAAGAAAATCTCACATACAAATGTTTCATTGTTAAAATGCCCCACTTAATTGACAGTCTCTCACTTATTGTCATTAAAAAGTTAGATAATTTTTACATAATTTGTTCCCTATTGAGATGATTTTGGAAATAAATAAAAAGTCAATCAAGCTGAAAATGCTGCAATGTTTCTTGGAGGCTGTCACTGTCAGTCAAATCATAATGCACCTGTATGAAAGTTTGAGTACCCTGACCTACAATGTTACCAAACCGAATACTTAAATGCAGACTGAAGACATCAATGGTACTTCAAAAAGTCCCTTCAACTTCCTTGAGGTGAACTTAAAAAGTGTGAAAAACTGTTGTTTTTTTTCCATAAAATCTCAAGTTTGATAGCCAACTAGAGCATGTCGAAACTGGCGTTGTTGGAAGGGCCCCGCAATTTCAATCCTGAAACTCTAGGTAAAAGTAAAAATAATATATGTGTGGATTCAAATTCTGTTTGACGCACTACTGTGTTGATACAGTAATTTGCTGGACACTGTGAATTCTTGAAGTTTAACCAAACCATACAATTTTTAGCTTCAGACTAAATATCAAATTATTTCCGCTGATGCACCCCATTTTGTGTCCTAATTTGGTTTATAATAAAAAGTCAATGAAGCGGCAAACATGAAGTAGATGCCCGACAAAGTTGAAAATCCCTTACACAATACAACTCATCATTTCAAAGCTTTAGACAAAATTTAAAACCATTTCCACTTATACAAGCCAAGAATTCTTTGACGAAAGTTTTGTTTATTGTAAGAAATCAAAGTATCTACAAACAGGAAGTGGACATCACCCAAACTTGAATATCTCCTACACAATACAAATCATTAAATTTAATTAAGCTTAAGACCAAATTTCAAATCATAAACACTTACACAAGCCTGAAAATTTTGTAAAAAATCAAAGTATCGGCAAACAGGAAGTGGATGTCTGATAAACTTCAAAATTGCTTACACAATACAACTCATTATTTTCAAGCTTCAGACCAAATTTCAAATCATTCCCATTTATACAAGACAAGAATTCTTTGACGAAAATTTTGTTTGTTGTAAAAAAAAATCAAAATATTGGCAAACAGGAAGTGGATGTCCGATAAACTTCACAACGGCTTACACAATACAACTCATCGTTTTCTAGCTTAAGACCAAATTTCAAATCATTCCCTACAGTAGAAGCCAAGCAATCTGTGACGAAAATTTTGTTTCTAGTAAAAAAATAAAGGAATCGGCAAACAGGAAGTGGATGTCCGATAAAGTACAAAATCGCTTACACAATACAACTCACCATTTTAAAGCTTCAGTCCAAATTTCAAATCATTTCCTACAGTAGAAGCCAAGAAATTTGTGACTAAAATTTCATTTCTAGCAAAAAATCAAAATATTGGCAAACAGGAAGTGGATGTCAGATTACATGCAACTTAAAAATTGCTTACACAATACAACTCATCATTTCCAAGCTTCAGACCAAATTTCAAATCATTCCCTCCAGTAGAAGCCAAGAAATCTTAGACGAAAATAAAGGGCTACGCCGAGCGCAGCATGATACGACCGCAGCATGTC
>MJUU01004977.1:11059-21059 GCA_002080025.1 Modiolus philippinarum | reverse complement strand
AAAAAACTCAGGTTGAAATCCAATGAAAAATAAAGATTTCACATATTTTGAAATATCACAATTTGGCCCCTTTGACCCCTTATAGCTTGGAAACCAAAGAGAAACGCAAAATATACTGCCATATCACTGAAAGCTTACAATGAGAACAATCTAAAGATGAAAATCCAATCAAAATCTAATGAAAAATAAAGACTTCACATATTTCTAATAATTGCAATTTTGACCCCCTTGACCCCTTATAGCTCAGAAACAGTAAGAGCTACATCAAATCCNCCCCATTTATCTCGTGAACGGTACATGCCACGTGAAATCCGTTGGCATACTCCAGATTGGAAATTTTCTAAGGAGTTTACTGAAAGAAACCCCATCAAAATCCGATATATAATAAAGATTCTACAGTCAAATATGTGAAAACAACCAATTTAACCCCTTTTGGCCCCTTTTTCTAAAATGGGCGGGGCCAGGAACATAAAATTATAGCCCGGCCTAAACAATGTGCCAAGAAACATCATACTAAAATTTGAAAATGATCTGTTCACTGGAACCAAAGTTATGCTGTCCACAGACAAAAATACCCAATTTTACCCCTTTTTGGCCCCTTTTTCTGAAACGGGTGGGGCCATAAACCCGAAATTAAAACCCGGGATAGCCATTATGCCAAGAAACCACATACTCAAATTTGAAGATGATCCGTCCACTAGAAACAAAGTTATGCTGGCCACAGACGCCGACGCCGACGACTGCGCCATAACATAATACGACCGCAAAATTTTTGCAGTCGTATAAAAAGTAATAGAGAGCAAATAACCAATATTATCTAAATGTAAAGCCAAAATCAGCTAAGGACAGAGCTTTGCGTGAGGGAGATACTCCTTAGTTTTCAACAAAATTTACAAAAATTTAGATATAAATATGAAATCAATAATATGTTAAATTTAAAATCATGTTTTTTCAATATTAAGTGTATACAGACCCGTCATACTTGGTAACTTGCAGGCTGAGGCAATATAAAGGTGGTGATTTGTACAAAAGAGGATGGTGTATACGAAAAGAATGGGGCTCCTGTATTCTGAACTGTAGCAGCTGTAAATATCATTACTATATAAACAAGAGAAGGGGCAGTCGGAAACGACAGCTAATCCCCTCGCCCGTTTATTGAATGCTTGTCTAGTATTATTAGCACTCAAGGAAGTTGTACCATTCAAGATCTGGCTTGCTACTTAAGATCTGAGCCAGTCATGCAAGAAATGGAGTGATCTTATTTAAATCAGGAGCCTCATACTAAAGCATATGCATCTACTGATGAAAGATTTATCTTCTGCAAGTTGTAGTATCTAAAATCTAGACTAAAACAAGTCACTCATGCATGAAATGTAGGTCAAACTGACCTAATTTTTATCTGGAGCTTTGTAACTTTACAAGATGCATCTACATACAAAATATTATTCTTCTACGAGTTGTAGTTTCTAAAATCCAAGCTGAAACACAAACTTAACCCATGTTACTCATGCATGAAATTTAGGTCAAAGTGACTCAATTTTCATCTGGAGCTTCCTAACTTTACAAGACACCTCTACATACAAAATATTATTCCTCTATGAGTTGTAGTATCCGAGATCTGGACTCTTACAAAAACTTTAACCTAAGACATTCATGCATGAAATGTAGGTTAAAGTGACCTAATGTTTATCTGGAGCTTCCTAACTTTATGAGATGCATCTACATATAAAATATTATTCCTCTACAAGTTGTAGTATCCCAGATCTGGACTCTTACAAAAACTTTAACCTAAGTCACTCATGCATGAAATGTAGGTCAAAGTGACCTAATTTTTATCTGGAGCTTCGTAACTTTCCAAGACGCATCTACATACAAAATATTCCTCTACAAGTTGTAGTATCCCAGATCTGGACTCTTACAAAAACTTTAACCTAAGTCACTCAAGCATGAAATGTAGGTCGGAGTGACCTAATTTTTATCTGGAGCTTCATAACTTTACAAGACGCATCTACATACAAAATATTATTCCTCTACAAGTTGTAGTATCCCAGATCTGGACTCTTACAAAAACTTTAACCTGAGGCACTCATGCATGAAATGTAGGTCAAATATATCAACCTCAAGTACTCTTCAAGCATTGTCCATCTAAGACTTGTTATTCAAAAGATATATGGTCTAAAGTTTGAACGGACGGACGGACGGACGGACGAACGGACGAATGGGTCAAATGCTATATCCCCTCCCCAACTTCGTTGGGCAAGAGGATAATTAGGTACAAACCTGTCCAACTTGGTAACTTGCAGGCTGAGGCATCATAAAGGGGGTGTACTGTACAGTAGAGAATGGTGTATGTGCCAACAATGGAGCTCCTGTAGCCTGAGCAGCAGCTGCTGTAAAGTCTGTTCTTGGTGGTTGTATAGAAACTACAGCTGAAAAAAAATAACCTCAGAAATAAATCAGAAATCTCACTAAGTAAAGTATGTGAGAACCAAACCATCAGTCTTAAACAAACAATCCAACGACAATGGCAACATTGGAAAACAAAGAAACAAAGTCATAACATGATTACAGCAATGACTATATACAATATATGAATATAACTGATCTGGGTAAACCATTTATTCACTTATATTTTGCTAGATAGGCATGTCGTGAAGAAATTACTTTTTGTAAGGTAGACACTTAATGTTTTATTGGGTGCTTAATGTTTTCTTAATAACATTAAAATAAGCTGGGAAAAAGAAATGAAAATTTGATGCATGTTAAGGTATTGTGAAAAGTGCCAAATCCTCTACATCAACAGTTTCTGGAGTTTTTTTTTATTAAGAATTCAGATATTCAACAATCCGTATATCACATTTTTCAAGAACTTCACAACATTTGTACCCCCAAAATATGCCTATTTTTCCAGGCATAAGTTTTCACTTTTTCATCTTTTTGCAGTCTTTTTACTGCACAAAATAATCAATTATCAAGTTTTATTTTCATAAAACCTTGCATTTGTTTTCCTGTTTATTCTTCATGGAAAATTCTATTCTATGGAGAAAAATTTTGTTTCTATGATATTCAAGAACCAGTTTAGTATGAAAGCTAATATTTTTCAGCCTTCAAATCTCTTATTCTATATATAAATGAATTTTAGTATTCTCAAAATATCCCTATTTACCTTTCATCAAACAACAAAACAAATATCCAACAAAATTAATGAATTTATATCAAGCATATTTTTTTAACAAATTAATTTATCAATTCATTGAGACTTCCATTTTATTTGCCTTCTACCTGCCATTTTTTTTTCACCAATATTTTTTATTTTGTTGAATACCAAAACACAAAATACTCTGTGAAATGTGGATATGATAACAATAAGCTGTGCATGTTCAGTTTAAGCAGGTTCTATGCTAACATTGGTATGTTTCTTTATCTGTGCAAGTTATGAGGATTGGAATGAGATGGCATTGCTATTATCAAGGAAAAATTCTGTTACAATCTGTGTACAACTTAAATCTTTTTCAAAACATTAGAAATACCCTCTTGTCAATTTAGGTACATGTATTTGTTATGAATTAAAATTTCTTACTGTTTTCACATGTAGCATACAACTGAACATTGTTACATTTCTGACCTTCACATCATTGAATTTATACAGAACCTGATATCCAAGGCATGTTTGACAGGTAAATCAGGTCTTTAGTAGACTAGGGATACTCGGTACATATCGATGGAAATGTACAAAATTCATCAAACATTCTTGACAGACCCACCTTATAACAATCCATTTAGTAACACTATCATTTTCAGTAATGGCCAAAATACAATGTATTAAGCAAAGTATTTATTACAATGTATCAACCTGAATCCACACAATCCAAATTTAAATGCACTGTATCAGTTTGAATTAAATGTATGCCTTTATATTACAATGTATCCAAAATGATACAAACAAGATGGGAGCAGTCGGAAACGACAGCTAATCCCCTCGCCTGTAGCAATTAAATTTCCAAATTCAGTCAAGTTTCAAAAATATTAATTCTCAAAAGCAGCATCCATCTCCATTAGGCATCCACTGACATAAGATGAATGATGTAGTATCTCAGATATGAACATTAAAACAGACTATAACCTGAGTCATTGAAGCCTAAAATGTAGGTCAGAGTGACCCAATTATCATCAGAAGCAGCATCACTCTCCAAGACAAATCTAGTAACCAAAGATGATTGATGTGCCACATGTAGCAATCCCTTACCCGAGTCAGTGATGCGTAAAATGTAGGTCAGAGTGACCCAATTATCATCTGAAGCAGCATCACTCTCCAAGACGCATCTACTGACCAAAGATGAATGATGTGCCACATGTAGTTTCTCAGATATGAACCTTAACACAAACTTTAACCTGAGCCACTGAACCTAAAATGTAGGTCAGAGTGACACAATTATCATTTAAAGCAGCATCACTCTCCAAGACACATCCACTGACCAAAGATGATTGATGTGCAGCATGTAGTTTCTCAGATATGTAACTAAACGCAAACTTTAACCTATGTCATTGAAGCGTAAAATGTAGGTCAGAGTGACCCAATTATCATCTGAAGCAGCATCACTCTCCAAGACGCATCCACTGACCAAAGATGATTGATGTGTAACATGTAGTTTCTCAGATATGAACCTTAACAAAACTTTAACCTGAGTCACTGAAGTGTAAAATGTAGGTCAGAGTGACCCAATTATCATCTGAAGCAGCATCACTCTCCAAGACGCATCCACTCACCAAAGATGATTGATGTGCCACATGTAGTTTCTCAGATATGAACCTTATGGCAAACTTTAACCTGAGTCACTGAAGTGTAAAATGTAGGTCAGAGTGACCCAATTATCATCTGAAGCAGCATCACTCTCTAAGACGCATCCACTCACCAAAGATGATTGATGTGCCACATGTAGTTTCTCAGATATGAACCTTAACGCAAACTTTAACCTGAGTCACTGAAGCATAAAATGTAGGTCAGAGTGACCCAATTATCATCTGAAGCAGCATCACTCTTCAAGATGCATCCACTGACCAAAGACGATTGATGTGCCTTATGTAGTTTCTCAGATATGAACCTTAACGCAAACTCTAACCTGAGGTGGGACGGACGGACGGACACTCGGACGGACGGACGGGCGAGATGCTATATCCCCTCCCCAACTCTGTTGGGCGAGGGGATAATCAGAGCAGACATTTTTATCTAGATATCAGATTTGACATGACTGGTTTTGACTTCACCTTAGATTGACTCGTTTACAGTGCCAGGTGACATGTACAGAGCAGAATATGCTTACCCATCAAGAGCACCTGACATCTGTATCACGTTTCATGATAGTTCAAATTGCAAGCATTTTGATTGTGATGTTTGAATTTTGTAAATGTATCATATTTTTCTCTGCAGTCTGCTGGTGTTCTCCATTTTTCTGGACATCGTGATGTACATAATCCAAATAAATGTTGTTCCTTTAGTCTTCTACTGCAGTTGTTTTAAAAACACTGTTTTTATAGCAATTTTTCACCTAAAATGACAGCGTTGTACCAATCTGACTACACTGTATAGAAATTGAGCAGGTGTACACAGTTGATAGGAAAGATAAGTGAAGCTCACATCAAGCCAGATAACAATAATAAACTTCTCACACAAAGAAATATCAAGATAACTCTCTATATCACTGTAATATTTATTACATTTATGTCACATATCTTGATCTATCTTTTCAGAAAGTAAAGGGTTTCATAAACAGTTTGTCATTTCTTCACATTTTTTGTACAAGAAATTAATTTCAGCTAAATATGGAATCTTGATCTAAAAAGCTTCAAAATGCAACTTGCAAATTTTGCATATCTTTTTGCAATATTGGCCTTTATAGATTCATACTCTGCCAAAATTCTCCAAAGATAATGATGATAAAGGCTTCTCCAGAAAAAATCTTTAATGGCAGTTTCTACAGGAAACTGACATATTTGTATTTTTTGTCAAGATTTCCTGGATCACCCAAATAATTGAACACTATGACTTCATTGACCCTTACATAAATTTTTTGGAGGAGTTCTGAACAAATTCATTTATAGACTAAATCTATAGACGAGTATCTCAGTATTACACAAAGATTTTTAGTTAAAATGACAAACAGTTTACTATGTATATTACAGTGACACACAACGGGGTTATAAATACATGTGGGATTACCTGGTGAAGGAGGAGGTCTTTTCATTCCATTGTCTGCAATACATGCCAAGACCAACCTCTAAATCTATTTATTCCCAACTAATTACACTTCAGGCCATACAAAGTTAATTAATTGGTCCTTAGGCCATTTTTCATTGAAAATGAGGAAGGAGGGAGGCGATTTTTTTTATCTTTTTAATCACCAAAAACTAGATGAGGAAGCTTTTTACATTGTAAAAACTACCAAAAATGTAATGAGGGAGGTGATATTTTGTTTTTATTTTATTGAAATGGCAAAAAAAATAGGGTCAAAGAGGGGCTCTTTTTCAAGCCTTCAACTGAGGGAGGGCCTGAGAACCAATTTTTTTTTCATGGCCTAATTACCACTAGATATGCATTTCAGTTATTTTTTTCTCTCATGCAAAAAGTCTGCACTAACAATGATATTTTTATACTAAATTTGAAAAAAAAGAATAAAATTCAAGTGAAATTCAACTTTTCTCCATTGAAAACAGCTACAGCTATTCTTTTAATGTAAAACAAACCCATTAGAGGAATACTACACTGCCACTGTTAAACTGTAAAAGTATCATTATGGAAACAAGAATTTCAATGACAAGATGCGGAATTTTTTATTATGAGCCAAATCAATAATCATTTAAAACTTTAACAATAAATAGAACAACTAGTCTGTATTGATATCACTATTCTTTGGGAAAGACAAAGAACCAAAGTCATTCCCACTAGCATCTCCCATCTTCTAGCTATATAGTCTACAACTATAATCTGTAAAGTAACTATATTTGTAGACAGCACATAATGTTGGCATAAATAAGCTGTAAACACACTTGTGTCATAGCCACAAAAAACATAAAAATGTCTATAAATCCAGGGAAAATTCCTTAAAAATATGGCAAATTAAAGAATAGCAGTTGTAATAAGTATAACACAAAAGGGTCCTTTACATCATCTTTCGAAGAAATTTAACTTCATTGATTTACAAAAAAATGTACTGTAAAATTGGACTTCTTATTTTTACTGTTTTTCATGGAAGATAATGGTTATCATTCACTGTGATGATTTCATATCAGAGATGAAAAAGAAGACTGATAAAAGGAATGCGACTTAAATAAATGTATAAAGCAAAGCTTCAACAGATGTCCTTTATAGACCAAAGCTAAAAAATCTGTAAACATATTTAATAAGCACAAAATATCAATTTGCTTAATTTGATAAGAGTTGACTTTTTTCAAGCAATTCAGACATCTTTACTCTCAGATAAAATGTATTCAATACATATAAAAATCCAATCTATTTTTCTACAGTATATAAAGGTTAAGGTGTAAATTTACCTATGTCATGCTCCAGTAAATCATGCATGAAAAAATGCCAAACTTACCACGCTTAGGAGGGGGCCTCTGCTGTTGAGGTATCTGTTGACCAAGGGGAGCAGCCTGGAAAATCACTTGTTGATACATGTGTGGCTGGGCCATTGCTGGTGGCATGGGCTGTATGACTGGACTTTGAGCCTGTGGTCTGGGTGGAGTTAACACTGGTTGTGGGTATTTCTGAAAGTACAAATTGATATAACCCAGATTTAGTGTAAAACTTGATATAATACAGATTTTAGGGGTGTAACGATACAATCATCACAGTTATACATGTACTTCTTATTCTTCTAATTTCTTCAGATTGAAATATTTTGCAACTTCACCTTAAAATCTAAGTATTAATGTTATCTGCTTCTAAGCATTCAGGAGCTAAAGCTCAATACAATCTATCCGAGTGGAGAAATACGTCTTCTTGCAGACTGTGTCTGTGTGTTCATTGTTCATTTCTGATAGTAATATAAAACAGATCTAGGGTAAGTTTGAATTTGATATACATGTAACAAGGATTTATCGTAAAATTGGATATGAAACAGATTTAGTGTAAAACTTGATATAAAACAGATCAAGTGTAAAGCCTGATATATCACAGATTTAGTGTTAAGCTTGATATAAAACAGATTTACTCTAAAACTTGATATAAAACAGATTTTGGGCTTTTCCATTAAAATGCATGTACTAGGGTCGGAAGGCAATTTTCTCTTTGCCACTAAAGTTTGATTTTTCTTTACTGGATTTGACTTTATTGCCGGAGTTGACATGTTCAACACGGCGGGTTTCTTATAAGAAGCAGGAGATGCTTACTCTACCGGCGCACCTGATCTCACCCATGGTTTTTATTGGGTCCGTGTTGCTCATTTTTGTATATGTGCGTGTCTTCATTTTCTTTTCTGTGCCGCGCTCATGTTATGTCTTCGTTTCTTCGTTTTTCCGACGTTGCCATTGTCCTTGGATCGTTCTTTTCAGACTGACGGTTCGGTTCTCACTTACTTTTCTACTACCCCAGATTTAGTGTATAACTTGATATAACACAGATTTAGTGTAAAACTTGATATAAAACAGATTGAGTGTAAAATTTGATAAAAAACAGATATTATGAAAAACTTGATATAGCACAGATTTAGTGTAAAATTTGATATAAAACAGATATAGTGTAAAATTTTATATTATATACTCATTTAAATATGTTCAAATCCTGTCACATGACATTTGATATTTTGCTGGGTCAACTGGTTAGCGTTGGGTCGCATAGGAAGGTCAACCCGTGAACAAGAAAAACAGTTACCACCCTAGATAGTTTGTAACCCAGCGGTTTCTCTCCCCTCGAAATTAAGGTCACCCTCGAGAAAGCTCTCGGGTGACCTTACTATCTCGGGGGATCTCGCTGGGTCACACACTATCTAGGGTGGTAATTGCATAATATCACACAGATTTAGTGTAAACTTTGATATAACCCAGATTTAGTGTAAAACTTGATATAATACAGATTTTAGGGGTGTAACGATACACCTACCTCACGGTTCGATATGTATCACGTTACAAGGGCTACGGTTCGATGCGTTTCGATTCGATTCATTCTTGTGTCATTTTTATCAGTGACACCTAGGAAGATGACAATATTTATTCTATGATGTGTATATAATTAATGTTAACTACTTTAAATGTAAATTGTACCAGTTGATTTAGCATTTGTCAGTGTTTTTCTATTGTAAGAAGTAATCCAGTGATTTGTTTGCTCCAACAACTATAGTTCTGATACTTATAACTAATCTCAGATCTTTATTATTTAGTGATTTTTGGCAAACTCAAACTGGAAGTGTAAGAAAATCTAAGTAATTGTAAATAATCCTCTCTGTTCAAAAGCTGTCTGAGATATATAAGCTCTGAACGTTCCTTATTTGAAGCAAACTAAAAAAACTACGGTCGGCAAGTTGGATTTTTTTACACGCCCATAGTTGGTTTTGTTCATTACTGCGCTTCAGCGGTAATTAGTCATACCACTAAAACCGGAAGTTTACATAAGGGTTGTTTCCTCCAACAAAACGAAGATTTTCGGCTTATGTTGCCAACTTCTCGTGAATATTTTGACGTATGTAGTTAGCGGTTACATACATAGGCATGTTTAGAGTGGAAAAATGTTATTTGCATTGACTACGCTGCATATCACAGGTCATTTTGTCTGCGGATGAGTTGTTAGCTTTCGTTTGTAACATACTGAACATTCCAGATCGAAAATGAATCGAAATACGGGTTTAAAGAACCGAAAATCAAACTGAACAAAAAAATTGCGGTTCATAGTTACCCCCCTAACAGATTTAGTGTAAAACCTGATATTAAACAGATTTAATGCAAGATTTGATATTCAATCATGTAAAACATATCTACTTACTGGTTGGAAAGGTTTTGCATTCACATT
>MJUU01004976.1:9397-25251 GCA_002080025.1 Modiolus philippinarum | reverse complement strand
CCCCCCCCCTATAGCCAATGTGATAAATAAAAAATAATCGTAACAACAGTAAAATTCAATTAGCAAACAGGACTGAGTCAACTGGAAAAAATGAAACTGAAAGAACTTAAATATACAGACATAAACATGAAATCACAAAAGATTACTAGCAGTTAACTGACATGCTAGCTCCAGACCCATTACCAACTGACAAATAAAATTATGTACCCTCAGTTCACAGCTTCCCCATGAGGAGTTTAGCATAATGATTTCATGCATATACTAGAATATATAACCATATGAACTGTATACCATACTTTTGTACATGAATATCATACATTTTCTGTTGTACTATCATAATTATTCCTTACAATGCTTACTATTACATAAACTAAAAGTCAATCTCATATAATTCCAAATGTTATTGGAATGTTCATTTACATTGGTCAATGTCATGAATAGCAAACGAAAATATTTTTCGATATTTCTGTTTGCCCATTAATCTGCTCCGCAAAAATATAGTGCAGCCAATAAAGACGTCATTAACATGGATCATGCAGTTTTTAACATACAACATGTACAAAGTTGGAATTATAAGGATTAAACACTGATTTTTAGGAAATTATGTATGTATAAACTCCAGCAGCTCACTCACAAACTTTACATAAAGTCCTTTGGACTTTATTCAGTTTGTGAGTGAGCTGCCGGAGTTTATACATAGATAATTTCCTAACAATGAGTGTTTAATCCTATAATAACTATGTTGGTAATAACTATGTTTTTTTATGTTGTATGCCTAAATATTCTGATAAACTGAAAACCCACCTCTAATGATGATACATCTTCTCTGTTGACATCTTCACACAATGACTCCATGGAGTCAGTCTGACTATCTTCCAGTTCTATTTCTTTAGTTGATTTCAGAATTCTAAGCTCCTCCTTAGGGTTAGGTGTAAACAAAGACTGTGATGAGGTCATTTTTGTACTACATACCTCAGAATTATCCTCATATTTAACAATGTTGTCAAGTTCACCGGTTCCTGAGTTTTCAGTTACAAATCCAATTTCTGAAGTCAATGTTTTATCATTATGTGGTAAAACCTGAAGATCACTTGGGCTGTCACCTATTTCTACAAGTTCAATCTTTGTTTTGAATGTATTTTCTCCCTTGCTAGCAATATATTTGTTTACACAATGAACTTCACAGTTTCCTAATTCATTGTCAAGTTTAATCTGCTGATCAACTGAAATGCCAATATCTTTATTTTCTTTTATTTTGTAACTTTCTGTCTTTTTCATGAGCAACTTTCCAAAATTTTGCAAAGGTAGGTCAAAATCCTTCTTTTCTTTATTTCTTCTTGACTCGTCAATGATAAATTGAAAGATGGAGGAAATCATAAATGGACTCCCTGTTGACGATCTCCTCCTTGTTGAGTACTCTTTCTTTTCTACAAAACTCTCTTGGATAAGTTTTAAAGTTGATAACTCAGGACTTTCATGAATGGAATTTTTACTTTGATTACTAAAATCCTGTGATTTTTTCATTCTTCCCAATTGTTTTCCTGTAGCATTCTGAGAAAGCTGAAGCTGATGACCATGATCTTGATTGGTTGGATGGTCAGGGGATGGATTGGCTTTAGAGTTTTGACTGTTTTTACAATACAAGTCCTGACTCTCAGGTATGGTAATCTCGTCGATTTCTTGAGAAGATATATCTATGTAACCATTGTTTTTATTGGAATGCTGAGTACTATTTCCTGAGATTGAGTCAGAATTGTTTTGAGGGTTTCCTGTTCCTCTTAATCTAGCAATATTTATATTTGAAGTTTTGCATTTCGGAGGACGTCCCCTTTTCCTCTTTGGTTTGCCAGTGTCAGAGGAAGCGCCAGAACTTGTTGACTCCTGTGAGAATGCCAACATTCTGTTGTTATTTAACTGATTGCTTACATCTCTGGCTACATCAGTTTTCATTAAATCTTTAATGTTACTTGTTCCTTTTCCTAAATTTATTTCTGACAGTTTTTCAGTTGGCCTTTGAACTTTACCTTTTTCAAGGTCAGAATTAACATTACATGGCACTTCCTGGATTATGTCTGGTGTACATTCAATAACAACGTCATCAATGGAATTATTGTCATTTTTCTCACATATAAAGCTCTTTTCATTCAGCTTTTCACTTTTGTCTGTTTTCTTAATTAACCCTTTTCTCTCCTCAGTTACTGGACTAATTTTAAGTACACCCTTCAACAGACTTGATTTACGTTTGATTTTAGAAGGTTTTCCCCTTCTTCTGGGTTGTGAATCCTCCTGTGTACTCTCAAGGACAGTCTCCTGTGATAATGACACAGAACTGCTCTTACTATGGGGCAAGACATCAGAATTTGTTTTTTCAGTTTCATTTTGACTACATACTACTTCCTGCCTCCCAGGATTACATATAAATCCTTTATTCAAATCAATTTTAGCAGTGCTCTCTGGGGTACATTCAATGATAACATCCTGTGAAGCTTCAATACATGTATATGTCTCATTCCTAATATTATATATACATTTTAAACCAGTTTTTATGCCATCAGATTGATGATCAGAATGGATCTGTTGTGTAATGTCTGAAGGTATTACTTTTCCCCTTGGTACTGATGAGTTTGATATATTATCTGCTGGTGATCCATGTACTATTATACATGTATTACTGAAATTTTCAACAGGTTCTCTCCCTTTGTTTTCGTTCGACTTGGATAGTGGTGAAACTTGACATTCATTATTTTCGAATTTATCAGCGCACTTGTTCTCCTCTTCTTTACTTGTTTCCATGTCGAATGTTTTACCATCAACAATAATTTCTTCCATGTTCATTCTCTCAGTAATCTGTTTTACAAATGATTTCTGATCGGAATTTGCTGTTACAGGTTTCTCTAGACTGTTACTTATCATCTGGTTATCATGTTGGATAGGAATTGTCTCAGTTGTACAACTGTGGTCTTCACGATTAACATCTGTTGACAATATTTTTTGTTTTTTTATTACATTAGTATCTGATAACTGGTTTGCCTTTCCTTTCCTTTTCAATGATAATCTCCTTTTTATGCCTAATTTTGAATTCTGGGAATCATCTGATGACAGACAGGAAGCGTTTGAGCATGGAGGTTGAGAATCCATTATCAAAATTGGACTTTCCTCTGAATCTCCACAAATTTTATCCTTGTCTTTCATGTCTGCATTGTATAATGCATTTGCTGTGTGACAAAAACTTGTGTTATGAACTGAAATATCAAGTTTAGTTTTTGATGTAGCCATACCAACTATCTGCTTACTAGAATTAAATGCAGAATTCTCACCAATATTGAAGTCATGTGGAGTTTTTGTATCAGAATGTAGGACTGCAGTCTGTAAAAGTTGTTGTGTATCAGATTTGTTTAAGTCAGTCTTTAAAATTCTTTCTTTATTTTTTATCAAGTATTGTTTTGTAGCAGTTTCTGATGACATTGAACCTTGGTTCTCATTATCACTTGTTTTACTTCCTTCCTGTTTTGTTAGGATGCTATGACAGTCTGATGACAGGTTACTACTCTCTATGTTTGTGTTGAGTTTATTTACTTCCTGGTTTGTAGGAACATAATTTGACTTAGATAATATACTGCCATCCTCAATATCAGGTTCAGGTCTATTTATTTCTTTCAGTCTTTGTTTTACATGTGTCTGTGCTTTCAGAAATCTATTCACTTTCTGAAGAAGAAATAGAAACTTAATT
The DNA here is from genome assembly GCA_002080025.1 of Modiolus philippinarum. Lineage (NCBI taxonomy): Eukaryota > Metazoa > Mollusca > Bivalvia > Mytilida > Modiolidae > Modiolus > Modiolus philippinarum. The sequence continues at coordinate 21,521 of MJUU01004976.1, read as the reverse complement.
AAAAATGTTTTAATCATTCTGTATTGTGGATTTTATATTGCCTCATTCCACTAAATTATTATTTCTACTGATTCTATAGACCTGATAGTACTTCAGCTGTATTATCCAATGACAATTACCGATAAGTAATAGTTATCACACGAGGACGCGATGTGTCTGTATAAGTTCACCCCGACGGCCAGAGGCCTGAAGGGTGAGCTTATACAGACACATCAAGTTCCGAGTGTGATAACTAATTTACATCCCAGCTAATTTATTAAGTGCAGAAAAGCAGATATACATTTTTAAAAATCATTTCCACGCTTATAATGTCATGTAATAAATATTCTATACTATAATAACACTATATATCCTTATTGTGCCCCAAAACGATTCTTAATATATGATTTTTTAACAACAAAAGTCTAGTGAGTTCATGGTGTAGTAAGTAAAGTAGAAATCTAGTAAAAGAAACAACCCTGGTTGGACTCCCACTATGGACATTGTCATTTTTCAATGTTTTAAAATCTATATCTTTAAAAATTTTATTGATAGTAAAACATAAAATTTTACGAAGTCCAAAACAACTGAACAGTTCTCAAAATCTGGCCGTGACAAAAACAAAAACAGTAAAAATATCCTTTGTTCTAACTGGGGTAACATTGCTGGGGTGATCTGACTCAAATCACCCCAGATAGAACAAAGGAGCTGGGATGTAAGTACATGTATGTACTCTGTCATTTATGTGGATAACCTCTGACATTCCCCATATTTCTCTTGGAATTGTTAAAGATAGTTTCCTGTCTTTACAGGTAAACTGTTTGTTCACACTTCCCATTGTTACAACATCTTTCATTTATGCCTGAAGAGTTTCATCCTCTAGGAAAAATCTATCAAACTGATTAAATAACTTCAAAGGGATTAAAATGATGAGAAAAGTTGGGGATGGTATCAGAGTTCTTTTATGAATTATAAACTTTAAAAAAAAAAGATTTTACTAGTCTTAAAACCTGATGGTATTTCTTACGTATTGCCAAAAACTTTGTACCATCCTTAAAATGTGAAAATTTAGGGAGAAATTATAGGAAGGCTTAAAATTAGAGTAAATTAAAGAACCTTAGTGAGCAAGCTCACATACCCCATGCCCCCACATATCGAATAATCCTGCATTATCTAAAAAAATATAAAAATCCAGTACTTTGCACATCTCTTACAAATGCTCAATCATTCTGTAAAATATCTTCAAAACTGTAGGAGGATTTATCCAGGAAAATGGTGTACCCTATTAGCATTATCTTGCCTAAAAATAAAGGGCTACGCCGAGTGCAGCATGATACGACCGCAGCATGTCGACCACTGAAGTTTGAATAAGTGTAATTTAAAAGTGAATAAGGACACAGTAACTAGATGAACACAATGAGGAGCTTGACACAGTAATTAGCTGGACACAAACTAAGGAACATTAAAATTAGCCCTTTTCATCCCTGAAAGCTCCAAAACTGTAAGATTTGATCAAAATTGTTGACATACTACTGACAGCAAATATCAAGATGAATCCAAAGAAAAAATCCCCATCAAAATCCGATTAAAAATAATGACTCAACATATTTTCAAAAATTGCAATTTTGGCTCCTTTGACCCCTTATAGTTTGGAAACGGTAAGAGATATGCCAAATCTGTTGACATACTACCATAAGCTTACAACAAGAGGAATCTAAAGAAAAAAATCCCATCAAAATCTGATGAAAAATAAAATTTTTAGGTAATCTGCATGTTTGCAATTTTGGCCCCATTTGGCCCCTCATAGCTCGGAAAGGAAACAAGTTACCAAAAATCTGATTGTGCACCACTATATTAATTTTTCATTTAGAATCCATTGCAAAAAACTGCATCAAAATTGGACTAATAATAAAAAATTGAAATTTTTGAAATTCGCCCCTTTTGGGCCCATTTATCTCATGAACAGTACATGCCACGTCAAATCCGTTGACATATTCAGATAGGAAATTTCCTCAGGAACACAATGAAAGAAACCTCATCAAAATCTGATAAAAAATAAATATTCTACAGCCAAATATGTGAAAACACCCAATTTTGCCCTTTTTGGCCCCTTTTTTATAAACGGGAGGGGCAAATATAACAAAAACTACACCCAGCCTTTCTTTTGTGCCAGGGAACACTGTGTCAAAATTTCATAAGGATTGATCAACTTAAACTTAAGTTATTGACCAAAAACAAAAGTGTCTACAGACGACAACGACGACGACAGCGCCATACCATTATATGACCACAAATTTTTTGCGGTCGTATAAAAAGGACTAAGTTCAAGAAATATATTTTTTTATGAAAAATCAGCAAAAATGAAATTCAAGTAGTATGCACATCTTCAATATATGTCCAATCAATCTGCAAAATAAAAACTTCCTAGCTTAAAAACTGTAGGAGGAGTTATCCGGACAAATGATGTACCTATATGCATTATCTTGCCAAAAAATGACTAATTTCAACAATGCATATTTTTGTGAAAAATCAGCAAAAATGAAAATCCAAGTAGTATGCACATCTTTGATATATACACAATCAATCTGCAAAATAAAAGTTTCCTACATTATAAACTGTAGGAGGAGTTATCCGGACAAATGATGTACCCTATATGCAATATAATGCATAAAAATGACAAAGTTCAACAATGTGTAGTGTTCTGAAAAATAATCCAAAATCAAAATCCAAGTAGCATGCACATCTTTGATATGTGCACAATCAGCCTGCAAAATAAAAACTTCCTATCTCAAAAACTGTAGGAGGAGTTATCCGGACAAATGATGTACCCTATATTCAATATAATGTGCAAATATGACAAAGTTCAACAATGTGTATTTTTCTGAAAAATTATCCAAAATCAAAATCCATGTAGCATGCACATCTTTGATATGTACACAATCAACCTGCAAAATAAAAACTTCCTATCTTAAAAACTGTAGGAGTTATCCGGACAAATGGTTTACTCATTTGATGACAGACGGACGGACGGACGGATGGACTGACGGACCAGTCAAAAACTATATACCCTCCGCAACTTCGTTGCGTGGGGTATAATTAATACCCACCTGAGATTTTGCAGTGTAATTCACATACACATTTCCATTTTTTTTGTTTTTTTTATAAAGCCATAATGACATTATACCACTTTACAGTAGTAAGTGAATTCTTATTGTTAAAATTAGCATATATCTATTCAGAATCAGAAATACAGTAAAAAAAGTTTGATACCACCCCCAGGTATCACTCATTTCTATTGTCAAGTTTTCTTTCTGTATCAATCAACTTATCACTTTGAAGTTATTTAATCAATTTGATAGAATTTTGGTAGGTAATGAAACTGGTCAGCTGAGAAGGTGAGCTGTTTTCAAGATGTATTCAGTATGAATCAATTTACCTTCGGGGTTTGGAAACTAGTTTCAAGAGTTACAATTCAATTATGGGTTAAGCTAGAGGGTTTTTTTTTAAAACTAGAATACTGACAAAGTCAGAAAGGGCCCCGCCCCCTTGTGTGTCCCAAAAACCTGACTGCGGAATTTCATGGAAATAAGATTTTCCTCAAAATCAAAAGGGAGCTTCCTTTGATCAGGACTAACCTTTTGTATATCATATAAATCCCTGTGGGAATTTTAATATTTATTGTATGACGTTCAGCTAATTCTCAAAATATGCACTTTTTCATATAAAAATGAAGTTTTTTCCAAAAAATCATTTTCAGATTTTTCACAAAAACAAAAGGGTGCTTCCTTTGGTTAAGTTCAACCTTGAGTATCAAAATCATTAAAATCCCTGAAGGTAATCTTGAGTTATCGTACGACATAGAGCTAATTCTCAAAATATGCACTTTTTCATANAAAAATCAGAAAGGGCCCCCTTGTGTGTCCCAAAAACCTGACTGCGGAATTTCATGGAAATAAGATTTTCCTCAAAATCAAAAGGGAGCTTCCTTTGATCAGGACCAACCTTTTGTATATCATATAAATCCCTGATGGGAATTTTAATTTATTGTATGACGTACAGCTAATTCTCAAAATATGCACTTTTTCATATAAAAATGAAGTTTTTTCCCAAAAATCATTTTCAGATTTTCCACAAAAACGAAAGGGAGCTTCCTTTGGTAAAGTTCAACCTTGAGTATCAAAATCATTAAAATCCCTGAAGGTAATCTTGAGTTATCGTACGACATAGAAAACGCTGACAGACGGACAGACGGACGGACGGACGGACTGATTACTATAGGGCGCTGCCATTTCATGGCGGGGCCCTAATAATTTCTTTCTGAAAAATCAAATAGTGGAAAATTTGTTATTGTGTCATGTGCTACAAACTTCTTTTTTTATTGTCCCTTGTCTATGACCTTAACAGTCTACTTGTTCCTATTGTATAACCAATTTAGCAATTTCATTTACCTGTAGATGTTATAAAGTTGTTCAAGAGCAATACCAACAGACCAACATATATCGTAAATTTTTTTTGGAGACTTGCTATTGTTAACTAATCTAAACAATGATGGTCCCTTTGAATTTTCTAACAATTCTATTGTATATCAATCTGTAATGGCCTGGGGAGGTTTTACCTTGATCTGTTGATGAAAATAGGAAATATATATAGAGTTTATATAGTCACTGAAAAAGAAGGTACTAAATGAATTTATTCAAAAATAACACCATTATAAGAATAAATATTGCTATATGCATAATGAAGAGGGATTTTATTTTTTTTTTCATATATGGAAATCTTATAATTGAGTTAATTTCTCTTTGTTATATTACATGTAAAAGTAACACTATTTCAAGGTAAAACCTCCCCAGGCCATTACAGATTGATATACAATAGAATTGTTGGAAACTTCAAAAGGACCATCATTGTTTAGATTAGTTAACAATAGCAAGTCTCCAAAAATTTTTTACAATATATGTTGGTCTGTTAGTATTGCTCTTGAACAACTTTATAACATCTATAGGTAAATGAAATTGCTAAATTGGTTATACAATAGGAACAAGTAGACCGTTAAGGTCATAGACAAGGGACAATAATTATTTCTGCGACTAATATGTCCCGCTATCTATGGTGAAGTAATTTTTCAGAAAAAGTTTAAATTCTGATTTTTAGTAGATTGTGTATCTTTCAGTCTAGGGTAGCATGAAAAATAAAATACCATGCAAGACCACAGTATTTAGACAAATGCAGAGGTATATCTTTATAGGGTGTGTAAGTCTCGTCATGTGACACCGATAATTCACGATATAATTGAAATTTGAAACGTCTCCCGCCAAAAGATGACATTTTAGGATTATGAGGATTAATTATTTTGTTTGGAACGTCATATATTATCATGCAAAATGCAACTTCCGGGTACAAAAATTGTACCCGGAAGTTACAGAATTCAATGAGACTTGCAGACCCTATTACAGCCCTAAGAAAACCTACTCTGTGCAGAGCAAGTTTCTACAATTGTAGATTCAGACAGCTACAGACAAGAAGCATAAAATGTAAGAATAATATATAAACATTCTCAAGCTGTTGGTGCTCTTGGGTATTGAATTTAACTCATAACAAAGAGAATGATAGATTGGGGCCTGAGAGGCTGGGTGGTTAAGGTACAACATGTAGTTGGTTTACCTGTACAATCACTGTAGCCTATCATCTATGCCTTGTGAGTTCATGCCCAGCTATGCAAAGCACAAGCAAGAGTGCACTAAAATTGCAGCAATACATGATAATGTATGTCATTTATGTGCCAAAGCTCAGTGGTTTTTCTACGGGTACTGTGGCTTCCACCATCACTTAAACTGACCACCAGTAATATAGCCCAAATACTGCTGAAAGTGGTATTAAGGGGCTTAAGTCATATTTCTATATCCTCTTTTTACAATATGATCCAATATGTTTTTTTTTCCATCATACAAAAGTCTACATAAAGTATTATACATGAATTTGTATATTATCTGATTTTTCAAACCTGCAGCTTCTTTTCTTTCTTTTCTATTTTCTTCCTTAAATCATTTACTTTTTCTTTCAGTTTCTAAAACACATTAAAATGATATATTACAAAAAACATACAGTTAAAACATTATATTCAATCTACATTCAAAACAGTTTTAAAGATCTAGGAAAATATGAGACAATTGCTAATTGGTGATAACCCACTCTCAACATTCAGCAACTAAAAAATAAACAATGCACAAACTGTGACAAAGTCCATAATTAGGAAGAGCAGGTGGATTTGGCCATAAAAAAAGACACAGTAGTTCATTGTTGAAATGCCTCATGGTGACTTCAAGATAAAAAACAATAATAAAAGCGTTGTTCCGTTGCTTGGTTTTATCATGTTTTTGTAGAGATTTTGTCTCATGTGCATTTACTCCATATACTTTCATTTTTAACAGTAAGGCCTCATACTGAAGCACTATAACCACCTCTCCTTGTAAGAAGGGGTATAATAACTTATCTGTAGAACCACATTTAAAATTCTATTGAAATTTTGATGTATCTTTAATTTTTTTTCTTAATTTTCTCAATTTTTAAGATAGACACTGTTGAATATTTTACGAAAGGATATGGAGTAAATGAACATGAGGCAATAACACATATGTCAACTCCAACTGCATTAATTTTAATGAGCTGTATGGCCATTTCGGAAATTTATTCCTCATCAGCAGCACTAGAACCCAAACAAAGGAAATCCATAATTTCAAAAAAGATATAAAATGTATGAAATAATAGATGAACGATTGATGTTTATACACAAAGTGAACATCCTTTTGGTCACTTTTTTTGTATACCATAATGATCAAGGAGTATCATAGCAAAAAACTTGATGGAGGATGTGGTGGCAGAGTGGGATGACATGTCATCTAATGCAGACAATTATTCCAATATGGAATGTCTTTGTTCTCATCTACTACTGATCACCTAATAAACCCAAAGTTTTTTGTTTGATCCAGCTTCAATTTCAAACACTCAAATTGACCAAAACCACTAAAAACCATTACCATATAGAGATAGTACAATAAATGGAAAAAGCATTAAAATGCTATGTACATGTATGGTGAACTAGTAATGTCTGGTAACAGCTTATTGGTTTCCTGCCTTGATTGTATTAATCCTAGTACTAATGAGAAACATTGGTCGGTTATCTCCCTGTACCAAGTTAGTTATATATGGTTTAAAGTGGAGAAGGCATTGATATGCTAATTAAAATTATCTCCACTTTAAACCATAATAAGCTAACTTGGTATAAGGAGATAAGGCCATAAAAAAATAATTTATTGGTTCACAGGCCATCCCTCATCTAGTTTGAGGCTTGAAAAAAGCCCCTCATTGACTCTATTTTCTGCCATTTCAATAAAATAAAAATAAAAAATCACCTCCCTCACTTCATTTTTGGTGGTTTTTACAATGTAAAAAGCTGCCTCATCTATTTTTTTGCAAATAAAAAGATAAAAAAAATCACCTCCCTCCCTCATCATTTTAAATGAAAAATGGCCTGAGAACCAATGAATTAATTTTGTATGGCCTAACGGACAGATGTTTCTCATTACTAGGTAACAGTGTTACCATTTACCTGTGCAACTCCCATTTATTATTATAGTGCAAAATAATCTTACTTGTTTATCCATCTTTTCATTCTCTGGTTTTTAACAATTCACCATCACCATGTTAACCTTCTCTCATGATAATCATGAAAATAGTCATTTTGTACCATAATTATACCAAAACATATATTTATACCATTTTCTTGACAGCAAATTACCTGTAAAATACATTAAAATACATTAACACAAACATTTGTTTGAACATGAAGTGACTGACTTGTCAAGTCGCAACTGCAGACTTGCCTTCTGCTCTTGATCAAAAGTAGAAAGTTACCTGATAGAAAATAGTAAACTGAGAGGCACTATTCATTGTCATAAAATATTCTAAGCCAAGAAACTACACATTACAGTGAAAGGCACACTATGAGTCGCACAATATCCACACCAAAACAGACCCAAGTTGAAAACAAAAAAAATTTATCCTGAAACATGTTCAGCATCATTTTAAAATCCCTTTTTATTACATGAAATGACAATAGACCAATTCATGGTTATTTCAGCCATATTTGATAGGGGCAGATTTTCTGGAAAGAGGAGAGAATGGTATAAAAGTACGCGAAAGTATATGCGCGTGCCGCCAAGCAATAGTTCTGTAACCATGATAGTTTCCCACATTTTTGGAACCATTTCTACCTCTTTTCTGAAAATTTACCCCATCCAATATGGCTGCAATAACTGTGAAATGGTCTATTTCATCCTTTTTAATATTTGAACTGCAATGAAATGATGGACTGGAAATGAAAATTTTTTGGAAGCAAACTGGCCAAATCGTAAGGAAATGGTAAACCATTGTAATATTAAACCATTGTAAGGGCGTAAGATGACCTCAAAAATAGTAAGCCTTCTACTGCCAAAATCAAAATCGTAAGGGTAGGCAAGTCTGCAACTGAAATTTTTTCTAACATTTTCATTGGTATTCCATATTCAGGACAGTACCTATGTGTATTGTCTTCATGTTTTATGTACTTCATTGTAAAGGTACTCGTATTGATAAGTTGGACTTTTCTCTAGTTTGGTTCTTATTGTGAGTCTTTTTGTGTATTTATTTTTTAGCCAATCACCTCACATAGGGGGAGGGTTTGGATCCAAGAAAAGAAGTTTAACCCCACTGCAATTTTTGCACCTGTCCCAAGTCAGTAATATGTTGGTCATTGGCTTGTCCTTGTCTTCTTATAAAATTTTAGTTTCTTGATATTCAGGTTATTGGATGTGGTTTGTTTCCATTGATTTATAAACTTTTTTTACTTTTTGGGGCCATTTAGGGCTTGCTATATAGTGTGAGGTTCCTCACTGTGTTGAAGACCGTACGGTGACCCCTAGATGCTTTGTAATTGGTCGTTTTAACCTGGAGATGGGATGTTGTCTCCTTGACATTTACCCCATTTCCTTACTTTTTCATATTTATTTTTTGGTACATTGTAGTTTTTTTTATGTGCGAAACCTTGACATAACCACCTATGGAACTGATGGTTCCATGTGTAACAATAAACATCACTGTTATTGTTACATAAAAGATTTTGTTTCTTTGGACATTTAAGGGAGAAACCATATGATTTTTATGGGGCTGGGAAGGAACATCTGATCCTGGATACTTTTTCATGCAAACTTTGAGCCTGGCTATTTTTTTTTCTCACTGGAAGCAATTCTGCCTTTTTTGAGCACGCCAGAGACTTTGCTTTGTATATATCAATCTGGTGATTTTTTTCTGCCATCTCCCTTCCTGATAATTTTTTTCATTAAATTTCTGATCCTGAATTATTTTTTTTGGGGAATTCCTTCCCAGACCCCCAATAAAAATCAAATTGGAGATTCTCAAATAGAAATTGTGGTAAAAGTACTGTTTATTTCAATATTTCATTGAGCAAAGTACATGTATTATAATACACAATAACATATAAAACACATGCAATAATTTCATAAACTTGTTTTATTATCTATCATTTGTTTATGTCTGGATTGTCTATGGCATTCACGGCATAAACCAACAGCATGATTTAGGTGCAGAATTTTTTTTTTTATGTTGCCATTTCAAACAGTCATACTGTACACATAAATCCACAACTATTTTTTACTTCATCTGGTATTTCTTTTGAACTCTGATTATACATTTGGAAGAAATTTATCAAGCTTTGCTTCAAAGTTGGAGAAAGAAGAACATTTATTCCCAAGGAAGAAATCAGTCCAGTCTGTGCCTTAAGCCACTAGCCCTATGCCACGGACTAGTAAAATCAGTCTCGGGTTAGTAAAAATTTGAAGTCACTAGCCCGGTGGGCTTGTTAAAATTGTACCTTATTAACAAAGAATCTTCTGTAAGGGCTAGTGAAATTTAGTTCCGGCTAGTACAACACGGGGCCTTACTAGCCCCTTAGGGCTAGTGAATGAAAAAGTTTTTGGCACAGACTAAATCACAAACACTTGTGCAACCAAGTTGTGCTGTCCTCCATGACAAATGTCAACCCAATCAGAAAATAAGCTGTGATTCATGTACTCATTTTACAGTATGAGGTATGGGATTAATATGCATGATGTTTATTTCGCTGAACTTGATTACTCTTTATTTAGGGGCTGACTCCGACCTGCCATTGGGTATGGGGTTTCCTCATCGTCCATTGAAGATCTTATGGTGGCTTTGAGTTGTTGTTACTCCCCTTTGGGTCTTTGTTTCTTTGACACATTCCCCATTTCCTTTCTTTTTTCTATTTCTTAATATCATAATGAATATATTTGGTTTAGTTTATAAATTCTTAAAAGTTTTTATTTTTAAATTATCATGATTATCAAACATGTCAAATGCAAAATTGTTTTTACTAATAAGCAGAAGATACAGTAACAATATTAAATTATAAATTAAATGTTCCACGATGTATGGAAAATAATAGTTCTGTATCTGGCAATCTACTCTGAATATTAAGTTTTTGTGCAACATTAATTTTCTGTTATTATTACATAAATGTGTAACCCTATCTTGTGATCACTGCTGGTGGACTGTTAGTCCCCGAGGGTATTCACCAGCCCAGTAATCAGTACTTCAGTGCTGACCCGAAAGCCGATTCTATTTCGAACCTTACAGTATCTAAATTTTCAAAAATTTTGTTGAACATTAAGGAGTATCTCCCTCATGCAAAGCTCTGTCCTTAGTTGATTTTGGCTTTACATTTAGATCATATTGGTTATTTGTTCTATATCAGTTTTTAAATATCTTTGAGTATATGGTCTTCCAAACGTTAAGATTTTATCTGCACCGAAGAGACATTTATATATAAGTTGTCGAAATGCGTATATGCAGAAATTAAATTCACAGTAACTTCGGTATTTACATGTAGTTATTTGTGCCTAAAAATATTTCTTGTGTTAAAAGACCACAAATCTTCAACACTATATTGTGGACAAAACAGACCTCTACAAACAGCAAAGATTACAATCAGATCCTGCAAGATTATGGGTGTACCACAGAAATCTGAAATCTTATCAATCAAATGTGAAAATCAGTGAAATGTCAACTATATTTTTTTTTACTCAATAGTGTTTAATGAGGGTGGTTAAGGTTATTTTTGTGAAATGAACATGACCATTTTTATATTTCTTACTTCGTAAAAGACCTTTATTATTCTGATGTACATTAGATCAAAACATGCATCATACATCATACTAGCCATTTGATTTTAAGGGCTATTTTCGTACATTGTACAAATCCATTTTTTGATTTTGAGACTTTTCGGCCTGAAAACACTTTGGCCATAATGAAATATACAGGGGGAAATGTAGGCCATACGTAATTTCAGACTTGGATGTTTTGGTCTGTCATACTGAAAGTGAACTGCATTTCCGGATGAAACCTACGTTAAAAATATAAAATATTAGCCAATTACATTTTATGAACTGATTTCAGCATTAGTCGCTCCCATATTACAACATGACTAGGTATCCATTCAAAAGCAACACAAGATTGCTACACGTAGCTATGTCCCCCGCCGCCGCAGAAAAGTCAATAAAGTCCCATTTCTCATGTAAAATTTTGAAAATCAAAATGGCGGCAGGATATGATCAACTGCATTAGGTGGCAAATAGCTAAGCAAAATTTCAGCAAAATCCCTTAACTGGAGTATAACGAGATGTGTCCAGAAAGTCTCCCTATGTTGTAGTATGCATTAAGTCGATAAAGTCCAATAACTCCCTTATAATTTGTTGAATCAAAATGGCGATGTGATATGATCTATTACATATAACAACTAACAATCCTGTATAATTAGAATGAATTCCAACTATCAGTTTCTGAGGAGTTGCGTCCACAAGATTTGCCATTTTATAACAATGTGGAAATAATCAAAGTCCCATAACTCCTACAAAATTTCACGAATTAAAATGGCGATGTGATATGATCTAGTACTAATGGTAACTAACAATCCTGTAAAATTTGAATGAATTCTGAACAGCCGTTTCTAAGGAGTTGCGTCCACAACATTTGCCATTTTATAACAATGTGGAAATAATCAAAGTCCTATAACTCC
>MJUU01004974.1:91957-114594 GCA_002080025.1 Modiolus philippinarum | reverse complement strand
TATCCAAGATGGCCGCCAGCTGGGATCATAGTTTTTAACATTGGACCATATGGGGAAATAGTTTCAAAGATCTACTGCTCTGAAAATACTTGGCCAATTTAAACCAAACTTGGCCACAATAGTCTTTAGATGGTCCCCTTCAGAAAAGTTGTTTTTCATTTCTGCACTATATCCAATATGGCCGCCAGTGGGGATCGTAGTTTTAACATTGGACCCTATGGGAAAACACTTTCAAAGATCTTCTCCTCTGAAACTACTGGGCCAATTGAAACCAAACTTGGCCACAATAGTCCTTAGATGGTCCCCTGCAAAAAAGTTGTTTTTCAGATCCGCGCTATATACAAGATGACCACCAGCGGGGATCATAGTTTTAACATTGGACCCTATGGGAAAATACATTCAAAGATATTCTCTGAAACTTTTCAGCCAATTGGAACCAAACTTGGCCACAATAGTCTTTAGGTTGCCGCCCTGCAAAAGAGTTGTTTTTCAAGTCTTTTCTTTATGCAAGATGGCCGCCAGCGGGGAACAGATTTAACATTTGACCTATTGGGAAAACATTAAAAGATCTTCTCCTGAAATTACTTGGCCAATAATGATAACATACTCGGTCACAACGGGCCATAGTTGTTCCCGTTTGAAAAATTTGCCCGGCTTATCTGCATCGCATTCAAGATGGCCCTTGTGGGGAACATAGTTTAACCTTGAGACCTATTGGAAGCCTATAGTAAAGCATTCAAAGATGTTCTCCTCTAAAAATATTTAGTCAATTGGAACCAAAATTAGACTCAATGGTCCCCTTCAAGAAAGGTGACAGTAGAACTGCAACCAAATCCAAAATAGCTGCCAGTCTGGAATAAAGTTAAACTTAAGATAAAATAACATCAATGTCTATTAACAAATTTGAAAATAATGCCTTTAAAACATTGGGATTATTTTAACTGCATATGCCAGCCGTGGCCCAGGTGAGCGATACAGGCTCTTGAGAGCCTCTTGTTTTTTCAAATACTTATCATGCTTATTGGTAAACATTATCTCCCCCTTTTTATTATTAAAATTCACTTTGTGCTGAGAATAGCTACGGAAGCTGAGAATAATTATGAGATAATTACGAGATATTATACCATAATTATGAGATATTTGTCTCGTAAAGATGAGATATTATTTCATAGTTATGAATTACAATATATTATCACACAATAAAGAGATATTATTTCATAAATCATATGATTCTTATAGTTTCTCTTAATTATGAGATAACATCGCATAATAATGAAATAATATCGCATAATTATGAGATCTTTTTTTTTTCTTCTAAATAGGTTTAGGGCGTGGAAGTTAAAATAATATTTATGTCGACGGTAGTTATTTTTAAGAGAAATGATTGAGTTCATAGGTTTATTTACCACTGAAACATCTAAAATAGAATCGTTGTGACAATTCATATTTTATTCAACTATAATTAACATTGGCTACATTAACTTTGTTATACACCTAACGTCATGACCTTCTGTATAATTGATGGTTTACTAAAATGTACATTACATATAGGTAAATCTCCAGGAAGATTTGACTTATAAGAGAGATTTCTTTGACCACCTTGTCTGACATGTCCATATATAGTATTTGGTATCGAAGCATGAATAGTTACATTTGTGTGATCAAGTGCCCGTCTTATACCTTCGAAATATTAACAAAAGAGGTATGTATGGCCGCTTTCCTTTTACATTTGTTCATTCAAAGAAACAATATTCGGGAATGTATTAAGTCTATATCCAAATCTGTTATCAACAGTTTACGATAAAATTAATTCAAATGCATTTGAAATCGTCATTTCGATACTAATTTAATACGGGACTTTTAAAATGGGAGCTCTCGTGTAATTGAAGGCGGCTTCAAACAATCGCCTCAAATACCAGTAAGACGGAGTGACTGGATTCTTGACCCAAGGACGTATAATGATAAGTCCTTGCTTGATCTATTGAAATAAATATATATCACATAAAAAACTAGAAGTGGCGCCATCAGAAATGATGGCCATCCCCACATTGCAAAATTTGACACAGAAAACAGTTGCTACAGACCCTGGGTGCAGTTTTCTCAATATTTTGAAATCTAATTATCCAGTCAATATTTTTACTAAAAAGGAATAAAAGGGGTAGAAATTCCCTTAATAAGTGGTTTTTGAGACTTTCAGGAAGTTAACCAAAAAAGGAATCAAATATTTTGGAAATCAAACTGGTGAAAATGTTTGCCCTAATTGAAGCAAATTCTAAAAGTATTGTTGCTAGGTAGAATTCCAAAAAAATAAGTGGTCTTTGGAATCACATTTCGGAATTCTAGGTATTCAGAACTTTATTTTTTCCGAAGACTTCCCAAAAAATATGAGATTATATGCTAAAAGTTAAAAAATATGAGTCTGACATTTTCAAGAAATTGCCAAAGTTGGAACCGGAATCAAAATTACGAAAGCTTATTGCTTATCTTCAGATATATATGCGAACAATTTTTTAACGAAGTGTCAAAATATACATCTTGGCGCCTCATGTTGGCACCAAGACCAATACCAAAAATCATCTGCAGCATATATGCAACAATTCTAACACAAAATTAAAACACTAAATCCAAAAATGTAGGAGTTCCACTGACAGGTACACATATATATATATAATAGACATCTTGTGGCCTCTTGTTTGTACCAAGACCAAATAAAAAAATCCGATAGCTTATTGCGCCTCTGCAGCATATATGCAACAATTCTATAACGAAAATTAAAACACTAAATCCAACAATGTAGGAGAAGTTCCACTGACAAGCTCACAAATATTAAATAAACATCTTTGGGCCTCTTGTTTGCACAAAGACCAATATAAAAAATCCCAAAGCTTATTGTGCATCTGCAGTATATATTCAACAGTTTTGTAACAAAATTAAAACACTTAATCCAAAAATGTAGGAGGAATTCCACTGACAAGGATCATCTAACGGACAGACGGACGGAACCAAACCAATATCCCCGCATTTTCTGCAGAAAAGTGGGGGATAACAAAATATCTATGAAATTGAAGTGTATAATTATTCCCACATGACAATTCTTTAACTAAATTTTAATTACTAAAAACAATTAACATTAAGAGTTATAACAGATTCAATATAAACCACCCTATGCTCAACAGTGTTCATCAATTAGTGATTCCCTCTCAAGCAGCCTGGGATCCTGGCCCAAGCTGGCTTCCGCGGTGTGATAGGAGTATAGTACATGCAGTTTTTTTTTTATTTCGAAAACCTTTTTTATCTCCCACTGGATCCCCTTACTGATTTCGCTCTTAGAACCGTGCATTCGCTTCCGGGTATTCAATCTAGTTAAGAAACGGATACATGGAAATGAAAAGAATTTTTTGATATGCCAAAGAGCTCATAGAAGGGACCAATATCTTCACAAACACTTCAAAGTGAATTGAATTGATACACGATACTAATCAAGCCAAATATGGGTGTTACCAAACCAAACAATACAAGTGTGCCATATCAATTTTACCCCTAGTAAGTAGACATACTAGAGACCAGCTAACACTACTTTTTTTTACTTTTGAACCATTATCGTAGCTACTCGGCCATGTCCGCTATCCAGTAAATGGCCGAGTAGTTACGATTGCTTTTGAACATATTTTGAAGACAGCGTGACAAATGACAAAAGAATACTGCTTTCATCCTTAAACTGAACAAAAAGTCGGAGCATGATTTTGTTATGTCAGCCCGGGCGTAGTCGGGGTGACATGTTGTTGTTCTGCATTTCTTCTGATTATTATGTCGCCCCAGACGAAGTCTGGGAGACATATTGTTAGGGACCGACCATTTAACCTGAAGGGGGGGGGTTATGGTTTTTTTTCTGGACAGAAAATTTTTTTTGCGCTTCGCGCGAAACAGATTATTTATTTTTTGCACGCGTATCAACAAAATATTTTTTTTTTCAAAATTAACATTATTTTTTGGGGCAGAAAGCCTCATTCAGAAAATTTTTTTTCATCATTTTGGCAGCCAAAATATTTTTTTCACATAAAATCAGATCCAAAATATTTTTTTNTTGTCCAAAAGGTCTGAAAATTTTCAAAATGGCCGCCATTTCCAAGATGGCCACCGAAATACGTCAAAATTTCAACTTTGTCTGATTTCAACAAAAATTGATTTCTAGGTAGATTCTGACGCTGCGAATAATATGGAATCATCGAATGGGGAGTCTGGGGTGACATCGGCTATTGTTTGCAATTGCAAATCTAGTTATGTTGCCCCAGACATAGTCGGGGAGACGTATTATTATTGTTCCGTTTCTTTGTTATTATTATTACGCTTTCTTATTATTATTTTACTTCCAATAAATTTTGTCCCACGAGTTCTCAGAGTTGCCTGAACAGAATCACTTGATACTTGGCACACAGTTGGAACACCATGTGAAGTTATGCCTAACGGTGAAATTTTTTTTCAAAATGGCCGTCATTTCCAAGATGGCCGCNATTCTACGTCAAAAATTGATTTCTAGGTAGATTCTGACGCTGCGAATAATATGGAATCATCGAATGGGGAGTCTGGGGTGACATCGGCTATTGTTTGCAATTGCAAATCTAGTTATGTTGCCCCAGACGTAGTTGGTTATGCCTAACGGTGAATTTTTTTTTCAAAATGGCCGTCATTTCCAAGATGGCCGCCATTTTACGTCAAAATTTCAACTTTATCCGATTTCAACGAAAATTGATTTCTAGGCAGATTTTGACGCTGCGAACAAGATGGAATCATCGAATTGGCTGCAATGGGGCGACATCAGCTATTGCTCGCAATTGCAAATATAGTTGTTTCTTATTATTATTTTACTTCCAATAATTTTTGTCCACGCGAGTTCTCAGAGATGCCTGAACAGAATCACTTGATACTTGGCACACTGTTGGAACACCATGTGAAGTTATGCCTAACGGTGAAAAAATTTTCAAAATGGCCGCCATTTTACGTCAAAATATGAACTTTGTCCGATTTCAATGAAAATTAATTTCTAGGCAGATTTTGACACTGCGAACAAGATGGAATCATCGAATTTGCTGCCAGGGGCGACTTCAGCTATTGCTTGCAATTGCAAATCTAGTTCTTCTTCCGCTTCTTTCATATATTTTGTCCGAGCAACTATTTTGAAATGACTGAATGAGTCAAATTCAAACTTTGCACACAGTTACACCACTATCTGCATGAAGTTATTCTCCATATGTTTAAAAATCTTCAAAATGGCCACCATTTCCAAGATAGCTGACATTACTTTAAAAACTGAGGATGCAATATTTCATATACGAGTATACCTATTGGAAATGTAAAATTTTTGAAAATATTATTTGTTAATCGAAAGTTTGTAATTATATCCGACGAAGTATTCAGAGAAACTATTGTCTGTTGACAAGCATCATTGCTGGGTTCCGTTTATACAGCATTATTACATAATTGCGTTTATCATTATTATATAATGTACAAACTTACGTTTTCTTCAGACAACCACGCAAAGATTGTCAACCCCTCCCCCAGGTATATATGCCCCCGCAATACTTTCTGAATTACGCTATGTGTAAGTTGATTGAATGCCATGATTCATTCAAAGATCTTAAAAGCTGAACTAACTTGCACGACAGTGTTATAAAATTCATCAAAAACATTGGACATTACGCAGGAAACTATACTCAACTTTTTGATATATGCATCATTTTCAATTTTAAGATCTTCATATAATAATAATCACGCATTTATTTGCAGTAAATCATCTTGACCCCCAGTCTGACCGCTGTAAATAGAACGATCAAATAAACTTCAGATGACCCGTAGATATTTTTGTTTCATCGACTGTTGAATGAGGCATAAGATTTGAATTGTAGAGAATTTACACGGGAATTAAATTTTAAATGGAACAAGGCATTGTACTACACAGAGGATTAAAATGAAAACTTACCAAAGACGTCGAGACTTGTAAAATATGCATGAAACCCACAACATGCTGTGTTTATATGGTAAGTTTCACATTCTAATGATACTAAAATGTATTTGTCTTGGAGGAATCGACATTGTTTTTACCCGTCTTTGGGATTGTTCTTCAGTAAGGCTACACCGGCGGATCCAGCATTCTAAACAAAAGGGGGTCAATGGAATTCTAGTAAAGGGAGTGCCAGTCAATTTTGACAGTTTTTTCGATTTTTTGTCTAAATTTGTACGAAAATTTATAAAATCAAAATAAAGACCAAGTATACGGGGGGGGGGGGGTTAAAACCCTGGAAACCCCATATGAATCTACTAATTTGGCCTCTTTGTTTTTATTTTCTTTCTGCATTGTCATATTGTCATATGTGTGTAAAAAAACATTCTACGCATGCAGTTACAAGATAATGCCACCATTGTCTATGTCCATTGCTCTTACAGGATCAAATTTTCGTGCCGGAAGGCTTGTTTTGATCGTATTTGTCCCGTTCTTATGTCTTTCAATCTTTGTATAAGCTTAGCTTAGTCCTGAAATTCATGACTCTGTGTAGCATATTTTTATTTGGACTTTTACTGTTAGCAACAGTAAAAGTCCAAATAAAAATATGCTACACAGAGTCATGAATTTCAGGACTAAAGCTTAGCTATGAGGTGGCATCTTTTTAACCAGTCGTTATATTTTGCCTGAAAACCTTTTTGGGGTCTACAGTTCCTGTTCAACATGAGTCATCATGATGACCATATTAATAATTGTTTGTCTCTGTGACAGACACTTCGGCTAATTCGTGTCTTTTTTGTTTCCTGTCATGGAAAGTCCATGCTTCATTTGATCCTAAAATCTGGTGAAAAAAATGATAGGTTGGTGATCTTGAGTGATCAAAAATTCGGCGGAAAACTGAATTCATTTTCATAGGTTTAGCAGTAGCAAGATTTGACTGACCGTGAATGAATGACAAAATAAATAGGATTTTATTAGTATTTTTACAGAATGTTCATAAGACGTATGAAATGAAATTATTCAAAAAAATAAGGTATATATATATAATATTTTCGATGGATAAAACCAGTGAAGTCCGAAGAAATAACAATACACGATGAGCGAGTCGAACAATGTTGACCACAAACTGTGTGTGTGTGTGTGTGTGTGTGTGCTAAACTCATCATACAACCTTTAAGTGTATTCTGCTGCCTAAAGATTCAGTTGTATTTAAAAATGTACAAAAATGATTTCAATTTCTAAGCGGAAATACTGTGTTCAGCCCTTTGGGTTTCTGCTCTATACAATTCTGTACAGTAATTTTGTTTTTACACTCATCATTTATTCCAAATTTTCTAGAGACTGAGAGGATATTGAGTTTTAATGTCGTTTCCACTAAAACTTTTGGGCAAAACGATTTGTTTCTTGCATGTCAGAAAAATAAATGGAAAGAAACATTTCATGACNATGTTTCTATCATGGTGAAATTTATTACAATTTATTAAAAAATGGACTTCATCTTCTATTTCACCAGAGTTGCATTTGTTACAAAAGCGTTCATTTTTTTCAATTTTAGAATAGCGACCTACTTCTGATGTCACCATTTTTAAGAGCTTGATGTCTACGTTTCTCGTGGAAAAACCTTGATAAAACTGTTGGATTATTAAAATACACTTGATAATACAAAATAATTTGTATATCCGATTCTCGTATTCAATACACTATCGATTTACTGAATTCCACAGCTGGTCATCTGATGGGTCACTGCTAGGTCAACATCGTTATGGCAACATAATTTATAGACTGACATGTCTATGTACTAGACGGTCTAATAATGCGAGAAAAATATCGTTACCTGCACATACCGTAGTTTGGTTTCTGGTTGATACCTATTTTGGGCTCAGGTGAGGGGGGGGGGGGGGGGGGTGGCTTCTGATATACTTTCTCCTCCTCTCGAGAAAAATTACTTTTGTAACGTCTGCCTGTCGTGTATGAACTGTTTTCCATGTCCATCCGTCTTACTATACGCATCAAAATAAAATTCGTCAAAGATTATATAGTGGGATGATATTATATTAAGTCTTAAGCTTAAATATGGTACCTCTTTCCATAACGGTCACATATTTACTTCCTGTTTACCTTCATTTTAGAACAAAAGGTGATAAAATATTTTCCCAGAGATTCGTTTCCGCCAAAATTTCGCATTATTATAGCTGTTATATTACTGATACTACTACAAACAGTAACATCACGAAAGAACAGTTACAATTTTACTATCTGCCAAGTGCGAATCGGTGAGATCATTATCATAGTAGATTCAATATATCATGCGGCGACTCTTAGACAAGTCATAGTTACTATAATAAACTACTGGTTTTATGACAGTAATAATTACTTATCGGGAGTCGCATGTATTGATTTTACGACGATAATTATCTCAACCATTCTCACTTGGCAGACAGTGAATTAATTATATGCAGATGAAAATAAATGGAAAAGGGAAAAATGTCTTTAATGTTTTCAAAATCATCACATATCCCTCTTAAATTCACATTTAGCTCTTCAAGTCCGATTTTTTTGCTTTTATCACTAAAATAAGCCATATTTTTTAAGGGGCACTAGAAATCAGGTGTATAGCAAGGTGTTTATACATTGAACACAGTTTGAATGTATGGAAAAAGACATTCAAAACAGATGGCAGTGATTGTAAGAGCACTTTGCTAGTTTAATTTATGTGTGTTGATGATCCCACATCCATTACTATGAAAGACGTGGATGTGGTATTGATCGACATATAGCAAAGAATTCCGCTAAAACCGGTGCTAGCCTAGGGCCGTCTTGAACTTACCATGCTCATTGTTGAAGGCCTCATGGTGACTTCAAGATAATGATGGACTCTTCCAAAAAAGATATCCGACAGGTCCTTAATTCATCCAAGTTGCAGAGGTGTTTACCACTTCGGATTTTCCTGACTTTTTATGGATTTTCAAGTAAACATACGCACTATGGATTCACATTGATTGAAAATATACGGTTTATTCATAAATCTTGAAGAAATTATACTTATTTCCTAAAGAGTGCAATCAGTGTTAAAGAGAAGATGTCGAAAGTTAAACAACGCTCTTTAATTTCCTCAAAACGATGCCGTCGGATGCTGCGTTCCCAAGGGGTGGATGGGGAATGCCTTGTCTATGTAAAATCACATTTTCATCTTCTCCTTTGAAACCACTGAAGCAATTTCAACCAAACTTGACAGGAATTATGTATTGAAGATCCTTCAAAAAAATTGCTCATTTCTTTACTATCCGATAGAAAATATGGCCGCCAGCACGGAACATACTTTAACATTGGATCCTAGGGGAAAATCACATTTTCACCTTCTAATTTGGAACCAGTGAAGCAAATTGAACCAAACTTTACAGGAATGATGTAGGGAAAGTACTTTACAAATAAAATGCTCATTTCATTTCGATCCGACGAAAAACATGGCCTTCAGCGCAGATTTGAGCCTGGTATGAGAAAAACCATCATCTTCTCTGAAACTATTTAAGCAAATTTAACTAAATGTATAGAAAGTTCGTTGCAAAAATTACTCATTTCAATAGGATCAGACAAAAACACAGGTGCCAATGGAGAACATAGCTAAACATTAGACCCATTGGTAAAAAACATCAATTTGGTCATACATGGCATAGAAGTATTTTTTCAGATGAGCGATACAGGCCCAGTCTCTGGGCCTCTTGTTTTTCCATACAGAGCCTGAAACACGAACTATTTTTAGTAAAACTGCGTGGACTTACGCCACGTCTCATGCAGTTTAAAATCCACTTCTATAGTTCTCGTAGAAGAGCAGATTTTCTAGGAGTCTTGTGGAAGGCTAAATTTCCTACCCTATCAGCTTCTCCTATTTTGAAATGGCAGTAGGGTAGTCAGGTCATAATATGGAAAGCATGACCGCACTTACCATTGTAGGCCAACTGGGGAAAGGCCACGACCCATACAGTGTAAAGACCCTTATATTTCTTGTACAAGAGCAAACTCTCTAGGGGTCGTATGGAAGGCTAAGTTTCCTATCCCTACCCATTTCTCAAATTTTCCAGAGTCAGTAAAAACTTGTTGTCCCAGTTGTCACTTCCTCCTTTATATCTTTCGTCATTTACTTATGGCTTTTTGAATTCATTAACTTGTTGTTGGTCTGGAAAAGCCGAAATATTGTGCACTAGGCGTATAACTCTAATTAATCAATCAAAACAATGAAATAGAGAAAAAATGGCACATTAAATTTACAAAATGATTTCCACAGATGAAATAATAAAATTTGTTAATGCCATTTCAATATAAAGATAAATATATTCAATACGGCCATCAGTTTCACTGCTTAGTCATATGTAGATTTATAAAGCGCAAAATTGGCATACTTATCATTCAAAACGATGCTACCGCGTACGCGCCCCCAAGTGGTGGAAAGGGGAATGCCTTGTCCATGAGAGGTGTTCAGCATATAATACGGAAAGCTAATTTTCCTGCCCCTACCCATTTTGTTCCATATGAAAATCCTGAAACACGAACCATTTTAGTTAAACATTCTGGACCAACGCCACATCTCGTGCAATTTAAAGTCAACTTCTATATTTCTCATAGAAGAGCAAATTCTTTAGGAGTCGTATTCAAGTTTAATTCCCTACCCCTACCCATTTCTCTTATTTTGAAATGGCAGTAAAAACTTGTTTGCCCTCCCTCTTTTATATCTTTCGTCATTTACTTATGATTTTTTCAATTCATTAACTCATTGTCGGCCTGATTATGTGTAAAAAAATGGATAACAGAAATGACAAAATTTGTTTTAGTCATGTAAATGATTAAAAAGATAAATATATTCAATACGACCATCAGTTTCATTGCTTAGTCATATGTAGATTTATAAAAGCACAAAATTGACGTACTTATCATTCAAAACGATGCTACCGCGTACGCACCCCAAGTGGTGAATAGGGGAGTGCCTTATCCATGAGAGGTGTTCAGCACATAATACGGAAACTGCTAATTTTCCTGCCCCTATCCATTTTGTTCCATACGGAAATCCTGAAACACGAACCATTTAAGTTAAACTGTCTTGACCAACGCCACATCTCGTGCAATTTAAAAGTCCACTTCTAGATTTCTCGTAGAAGAGCAAATTCACTAGGAGTTGTATTGAAGGTTAAATTTCCTACCCCTGCCCATTTCTCCTATTTTGAAATGGCACTGGAGTAGTCGGGTTGCAATATGGAAAGCCTGACCGCACTTACCATTGTTTAGGCAAACTGGAGAAAGGTCATGACCCATGCAGTGTAAAGAACCCTTTGATTTCTCGTACAAGAGCACACTTTCTAGGGGTCGTATGGAAGGCTAAGTTTCCTGTCCCTACGCATTTTTCAAATTTTCCAAAGGCAATAAAAACTTGTTTGCCCGTCCTCCTTTCTATCTTTCGTCATTTACTTATGATTTTTTGAACTCATTAACTCGTTGTCGGCCTGATAAACCTGAAATATTGCGCATTGGACGTATAACTCTAATTAATCAATCAAAACAATGAAATAGAGAAAAAATGGCGAATAAAATTGACGAAATGAACTCCACAGATGAAATTACAAAATTTGTTTTTGTCATCTAAAAAGATAAATATATTCAATACGGCCATCAGTTTCATTGCTTAGTCATAGGTAGATTTATGAAGCACAAAATTGACGTACTTATCATTCAAAACGATGCTACCGCGTACGCGCCCCCAAATGGTGGATAGGGGAATGCCTTGTCCATGAGAGGTGTTCAGCACACAATACGGAAAGCTAATTTTCCTGCCCCTACCCATTTTGTCCCATTCGGAAAGCCTGAAACACGAACCATTTTAGTTAAACTGTCTGGACCAACGCCTCAACTCATGCAATTTAAAGTCCATTTTGAAATGGCAGTGGAGTAGTCAGGTCACACGGAAAGCCTGACCACACTTACCATTGTAGGCAAGATGTGGAGATACGTCACGAACATGCATTGTAAAGACCCCTTTTATTTCTCGTACAATAGCAAACGCTCTATATAGAGGTCGTATTGAAGGCTAAGTTTCCTGCCCCTACCCATTTCTTGAATGTCATTTAAATTTAAAGATAAATTTATTCAATACGAGCATCAGTTTCATTGCATCTGCGTAAGAGGCATAAAACAGGTTTGAAGATGGCCACCAGCGGGGAACGTAGTTTAACGTTGGACCCTATCGAAAAGTCATTCTAAGATCTCGTTTTTAGAAACAAACTTAGTCACACTGGTCCTTAGATGGTCCCTTCTAGAAAAGGTATCCAGCAGGTTAGTACTCCATCCAACATGGCGGCCATCGGGGAACATAGTTTTTACACCTATGGACCATATGGAAAAGACATTCAAAGATCTCCTCAGAAACTACCAGTCCAATTA
This sequence comes from Modiolus philippinarum, assembly GCA_002080025.1. Lineage (NCBI taxonomy): Eukaryota > Metazoa > Mollusca > Bivalvia > Mytilida > Modiolidae > Modiolus > Modiolus philippinarum. The sequence goes on along the minus strand of MJUU01004974.1, from coordinate 102,170 downwards.
TAACCAATCTTAGTCATAATGTTCGTTAGATTGTTCCTTCCAAAAAATAACCTGCAGGTTTGTACCTCATCCAGGATGGCCCGCCAACGGGGAACATAGTTCTCAGAAATTACCAGTCCAATTATAACCATCTTAGTCACTATTGTCCTTAAAAAGTCCCTTCCAAAAAATATCAGCAGGTCCATATCTCACCCAAGATGGCTGCCAGAAGGGAACATAGTTATAACACTGGACACTATGGAAACGACTCTCCTCTCAGAAACTACAAGTCCAATTATAACCAAAGTTAGTCACAATGGTACTTCGATGGGCCCTTGCAGAAATGGTATCCGATAGGTCCGTACTTCGTCCAAGATGGTACTAGTTCTGGGAGTTAGGACCAAACTTTGTCACAATGGTTCTTACAAAAAAAGATGTCATGCATATCAGAACCTAGGATTAATTTATCCAATTTGACCTAAACTTTATCACAAAAGTTCTCGGGTATCCCCTTCAAAATATACATCTGGTCCGTCTGCATCCAATCCAAGGTGGCATCAACAAGGAACCTAGTTCACACTATGGACCCTATTGTGAATGCCATTCATTTCTCTATGTCAGCCATGGTCCTGATGAGCGATACAGGCTTCTAGAAGCCTCTTGTTACGTCATGTTTAGGAATTTTACCAGTTAAAAAGTAATGTTGTGAAGATCATGTTCTGTCTTCTTTGACAATACATTTTGTATATCAACATCAAAGGACTGCGAAATCATTTATACCAATTATAAACAAATGAAAAGGCAGATATCAGATAGCATTCTCTTCAAAGGTGAGCTCGATCTGAATTATCGCATAGTTTCAGGGGTTCTATTATTAAGAAAACTTATTTCTCATATCCATTCAATGTGACCAAATCTTATGGATCAATACACCGTTTTTACTCATTTTTTTATCGATCTTTATTTGAGCTTTTACCTGCAATATCAAGCCACTTCTGGTGTAATGAAGACCAAAAATTTGATGCGTTTCAATATACGTCCTTGTGTAGACGGTAAAAAATTCAGATGACCTCTAGCAAGCCCAAAAATTTTGATCTAAATTGTTGATTTCCGGATTTTGCCGATAAAGATATGCACTTGACTTTTGTGATGATGAGAAATTTGCTTCAAGGCCGTTGGAAATTTGTATAGATGGTCATGGACAGCAATCGTGGGCGTACATTGATTTACTCTGCCTGTAGACACATGCGAAATCATATCAAATTTTCAAATTTTCATTGTGTATTATAGGTGTGAACAAAAAAGTGTCATTTTTTCAGTAAGGGACCGACCATTTAACCTGAAGGGGGGAGGGGGGTTATGGTTTTTTTTTCTGGACAGAAAATTTTTTTCACGCGTATCAACAAAATATTTTTTTTCCAAAATCAACATTATTTTTTGGGGCAGAAAGCCTCCTTCAGAAATTTTTTTTTCATCATTTTGGCAGCCAAAATATTTCTTTCACAGAAAATCGGCTCCAAAATATTTTTTTAGAAAAAAAAACCATAGCCCCCCCCCCCCCTTTTCAAGTTAAATGGTCGGTCCCTAAGTGCTGTCTTAACTTGGTAGGTTTCCACTGCATTTTGATGTTATAAAATATGTAATACATTATTGGTACCGATTAGAAAACCTGGATTCTAAGTTTCCTTTGCTTAAAGATGCATATTATTGCAGTAAATCAATTCATGATAAAAACAAATTTTCATGACATTCAATGATAAATAAAATATTAGATATTTATGTATTTGCACCAATTTTATACATTTTGGAAATTTACAAATCAAATCAAATATTTTATTATACTAATCATGGACCCACAGGGGCAATGACACAAAACGCACATGATTAAAAACATACATACATACATACTAGCTTACAAATTTTAACAATTTTTTAAGAGACAAATCTTTTGTACTTATAAGAATCAGTGGTTTTGAAAGTATCAAGAAAATATTTAGAATTCTGAACTTAGGATATCAATTTGTAAACTACGGATCTCATCCCATTAATTAATGATTGAAATCGGTCGTTACTTAAAAATTAATCAGAAGGTTCGTTTTTGTAACAAATGTAAATCTGGACAATCCATTTTTAATTAATTTTAATAAATTTCAAGAAGAGCGAAAAAGAATTATTTGACACAGTTAATATACAAGTTAATAAACAGCTGCACTAAGAGTGCATAATAGACCTTTTCACGCTAACTGCGGGGTAGTCCATGAGCACACTCAGTAAAAACTTCCGGAAGGAAAATTCTTTTGTTCTACCCCCAAGCCCCTTCTTCCGGACATGCTCACTGACTGGCCCGCAGTTATCGTGAAAAGGTCTATACGCCAGTCCCCACAAACTGATGTAATGATTCTTGAAATTAAAAAAAACTCCATCTGATTTAAAACATTAAAAAATGTATATGGTTTAGGGGTAGCGATCTCATTGAATAAAAGAATATCAATGTACTAAATTTACATCTTTTTGAAAATTCAAAGTTCACAACTCTGGAATGGAAAATCCGCTAATTAAAAAAAACATAAGGGAGTTTTCTTCTATCGTACTCAACATTCCTGCAAAGTTAAAAAAAGGGTCAAAGTGTATTTTACGAAAGGATCATGATGGAGTAAATGAAGATGAGACCATAACACATATGTTCACTCCAACTGCAATAACTGCAGAGTACGACGTGTGGACGAAAATTGCAATCCATGCTTTTTTGAAAGAATCAAAGTCATATTACTATTGAAAGAAAAATCAACCGGCAAAATAAAACCAAACGGAGCTTTCTTTTGTCATATGATACCCAAGAATCCTGCAAAGCTTTCAAGAAAATTGATGTACGCGTTTTCTATAGTTAGAGCACGACGTGTGGACGGAAATTGCAAGTTCATGCTTTTTTTCCAATAATCAAATAACTGGAATGAAAAATCCACTTACAAAATAAAACGATACAGAGCTTTCTTCTATCATACCAAACAATCCTGCAAAGTTTAAAAAATGATAGAAATTGTTAAATAATAAAAGTCCCATAACTCTGAGCAACAATCCTGTAAAGTTTCAAGAAAAAATGGTCAGCGTTCTATAGTAAGAGTACGACATGTGGGGCGGAAATTGCAATTTCATGCTTTATGAAATAATAAAAGCCTTATAACTCTGGAACGAAAAATTCAATGATAGGGAGATTTCTTCCGTCATATCCAACAATCCTGCAGATTTCTTCCGTTATACCCAACAATCTTGCAAAGTTTCGAGAAAAATAATCAAAGCGTTCTTTAGTTAGAGTACGGCGTGTAGACGGACGGACGGACACCAGTATACCATAATAAGTCCCACCAAAGACGGGCATATTACATCTTAATAGATTAGTGAGCAGAAATTTGTATATCAAATGATATCAAATAATCCGAAATTTTTTTTAATGCAGTTGGGAAATTTATTCTTAATAATCTGATAATATGTAACTTTTCTTTTTGCTATAAAAAATATTTTAATCATTTCCTACATGTAAATGTTAATGTTGCATGTATTGTTATCTATATATAATCAATCATGTCTTTTCCTTTTTAGCCCACCTGACTCAAAGGGCCAGTATGGGCTAATGCCATCACTTGGCATCCGTCGTCCGTCCGTCCGTTAACTTTTCACATTTTCATCATCTCCTCTGAAACCACTGAAGCAAATTCAACCAAACTTTACAGGGATGATGTATGGAAGGTCCTTTATAAAGATTGCCCATTTCGTGCTAATCTGATAAAAAAACATGATCTGCTTGGCCGCCAACGTGGAATAAAACAAAAACCACCATTTTCATCTACTGCCCAGAAACTACTGAAGCAAATTTAACCAAAGTTTCAAACTTAACAGAAATGGTGTATATATGGAAGGTCCTTTAAAAGATTGCTCATTTCGTTCTGTTCCGATTTGATAAAAACATGGTCACAAGTGCGGAACTTATATTTAACATAGGAACCTATGGGAAAACATCAATTTCATCAACTCTCCTGAAACCACCGAAGAAAAATCAACCAAGCTTTACAGGAATTGTGTATGGAAGGTTCTTTACAAAGATTGCTCATTTTATTCCGATCCAATAAAAGGGGTAAAGGGGTCTCTATATCGTGAGAGATGGCATGGAGCTCCAGGGTATAGATACCCACCATGTATACATTTTGGTCTATATATAGTTTGAGCTGACTCGGAGGTTCGCGGTACCTTTATACGGAAAGCATTTTTACACTAAGTGCGCATTTTTTGAAAAGTGTACATTCGCCGTCAGGGGTTTGTTTGTTTGCATTGACTTTGGAAGCCAGAGAGAACCACCAACCTTGGACAGGTAACCACGTGCGGTTGCAAGTCGAGTGCATCCTTTATGTCTTTTCAGTGCAAAAACACCCTAAACCATTGAGACAAAACAAAAAAAATGATAGATTTAGGATGTGATATTATCGAGAACATCTTTCCACTGAGGAATTTGACCATCACAATTTCAGTGACACGCAACACTACATTTGAATTTCAATGTTGCATATAAGGCCCCATTTCGATGAATTTACATCTCGTCAGTGCAACTCGAATCTAAAAATTGGAAAACCGCTGCCGAAATGTTACGCCCTCGAAAGTGTGTACAAGACTGGAGATTGGCTGGTAAATTTCCTGTCCCTACCCATTTGGCCCCGTGATTGATGGATTTCGCTGGAGCAGCCGGGAGGGGAAAAAATCCAAAGTTAGTTCCATATTAAATGTCTACTCTACTCTACTCTATGAAATGAAATGAAATAAATAACTGGTGAGAATACACAAACCAAAACAGAAACTGAGAAGTCTTTGTGTGTCATCCAAAAGATGGGCAGGATGTGTCAATCGATAATTCTCAAAACTCAGCTAAGAGGCGGCATAAGCGCCAAGGATCTTCTTGATGAAGAAAATACTAGCCGTGTAAAAAATTCATATATAACGTCTAAAAACAGCGACAAAGGGAATCTTATTTAATCCTAATATATATATATATTTGTTTTCAAGGAAGTCCTTGTGTTTTTTTTCTGTTGCGTTCAAGGACATTTACTCATTTGAGTATGCTGTGGAAATATTGCATACTTGTCGTTTAATAAAAACAGCATATTTTCCAGTACTTCTCATACTTGTACTTTAATGACAAATCCATCTATTTCAATAATTTTCTTACTAATTGCAGGTGGAATTGAAGATATATTTTGTTCCAGTACTACTATTCCTTGAAGATTTAGGTAAGATATGAAACGAAAAAGGTCGAAGTGAGTCGCCAAGTAGGGTTTCGTGGCCTGTTAAAATAAGGCATAGACGGCAGGGTAAAAGTTCCTTATTCAAAAAGGTGTCAAGTGTGTCATGAGCGTTTCAAATTTGAGTTGTGCATTTTTTTTCTCTGAAACTACTAAGATTTGAACCAAATATATCATAGGCACAAACCATATAAACAGCGTATCTGGTAAGTGTAGACCTCTTCCAAATTTTCCCCAGTGGATAAAAAGTTTTTAACTGGATTCAATTAAAAACGCAATTAATTTACATAGCATCATCGTCAATATTCAGTTAAAAATATTGATCCATGATTAGGACATATTGAATTTGTTCATTTCCTTTGTATACAAATGTTGTACATGACACCAAGTTAACGCAACTTTGTTCATACAGTTGGGCTTTTCCGATAAATGAAACAACATCGGAAATCGGCATTAGGACCGGTACCAAAAGACAGAAAAACAATTAACTGGTACCTGAGATAAAGCTTGCTTTAGTTAATAGTTGAATGCCTTTTTCTTAAGGAATGGTACCAGTCTCAGTACCAGTTTCCGGCGAAGAAACCATTTACTTTTCTGGAATGAGCTTATGATTTTTTCTTAATTATGAATTTGTGAGATAGAAAAAAACAGATCTCCAGATAAAGAGAAAAACAAAATCAGTCGGTCAATCAATACTGTCTGTGAGCAAAAAAAAAGAAAAAGAAAAATCGATACACGGGTCTCTCCAGAAAATTCGAAATGGACATGCAATTTCGATTACAACATGTGGTAGTTCACCCAGAAGTGTCATATGGTATTTTGAAAAAACAAACGCATCACAAATGACAAACTACATTAACCTTAAAAAGCGTGCCTTTGTAACGATTCTAGGTACGTCTTGGGCGAACCAACCTTGCATATACGGAAAAAGTATCATGTGTGTGTGTCAATGTCAAACAGATAAAATTGTTATTAAATATTTATAAGATGTTTTGGTTGACTACCATAACTTATTGATTAGATATTATTCATAACAGACGGTCATAAAAACACTCCTACACATAGTCGTGAGGCTCTAGAACACTGTACTTTTATTACTATTATTATAGAAACAGTTCTGTCACATGTAAGTGGGTATTCTGAAATTCATTTGTGACCCTTTTTACTTTTCATACAATTTAATAAAAAAATAACTTTTTTGAAAATTACATACATTTTGGATCAAGCAAATACAAAACAAATAGAAGAGGAACTTTTATTGTCCATAAAAGAGGAACTTTTATTGTCCATGAAAGAGGAACTTTTATTGTCCATAAAAATAGACCCGTGAGGGCACTATACAAAACGCATATAAATATACATATACATATAACACAAAATTGTAAAACAATATTTAAACTCCTACAAAAATGCCATTTAGTTTGACTCTTTTACCGGTATGGACCCTATGTTGGACTGATAAGCATAATTTATCAAGCCCAGTATAATGTCTAACGATATTAACCATTGGACAAGTATAGTATATAGAGTTGTCGCATACCTTAGAATAATTATTTTGTGTGGCGGCATTCCTTGTCTTCTCTGCTATATACATACTTTATCGTAGCTGATCTGCACTGAGCTCCTATACTTCATATACTTCGTTGCAATCCTATAGATTCAACCTACGAGGAGGTATCACCCTGTTACCGAAAGCTTAATTTTCATATAGCCTATGTGGCCGAGGGGTCTTAGGCGCTGGTCGGAGTGAGGCGGTGTTGCCATAGATGTCATAACAGCGATGGTTCGAATCCCACGGAGGGAACTACCAAAAATTTGTTGATACAAATGTACTTCAGACAGGTGCACACAGCCGAAAACCTATTTCCAAGCATACAGCCTATAAAAGGTTGCGTTGTCACAGAACAGAAGTTCCATTATAAAATTTGTTGCAAAGGATAGAATATAACACATTTTTTTCCGAACGCAACATTATTTGTTTCTAACGGAATAAACGTCATAGAACAATGTTCCAAAAGCTAGAAATATTGAATATATGTTTAAAACATTTCGTCTAGGGGAATTTTTGTTAGGCGAGACTAATAAACATAGACAGTGTATGAAAACTTATCAACGGGTGACGTAAATTTCAGCATGTACTTTTTCTGATGATTTCAATAAGCCCCAAGTTGACGTATGTGATACTCCTAGCCCCGGCGCCTGTGTCCGATTAGGCAGAAAGGTTTGTCAATACCTGCCTACTGACATATCCCACACCAACCATAATGGTATATGATGCATTTAAGGATGGCTACTGCAATGCATGCTTCGGATGCTGTCTGTGACGACCCACATTTTATGGTTTGTAAGAATTGGTAAAGTCCATTCCTGTTTACTGATATGTCACACATCAACCATATTTGTATGCGTGAACTGCTTTTTTATGGCAGCTGAAATTGTTCTTTTGGATGCAGCCTTTGATCCAACCCTACAATAATTTGCCCATTGGAAAAAAATCTAAACCCACGACTTGAACTTTAATCATAATAATAATTATGAGACTGGTTTCTTTTCAGTCTAAAGCATCCCGGTCCCTCCCTGAAAAATCATGTGTCCCAAATCCCCACTTACTTAAAACCATGATTTAACCAAATTTCTAGTAAGTAAAGTTGCAAAGACTAGTGTTACCTAAAACAGATGTTTTGCTAGAAAGTTTATTTATAAATGATCGACTCAGTGGGGGATCCAGACTGTCTGTTAAAAGGGGCCCGACCCATAATTTTTATACGACCGCAAAAATTTTGCGGTCGTATATTGGTATGGTGCTGGCGTCGTCGGCGTCGGCGTCTGTGGACGGCGTCACTTTGCTTCTAGTGGACGGATCATTATGAAATTTTAGTATGATGTATCTTGGCACACGCGTAAACAGAGGTTTTAATTTTGAGTTGGTGGCCCCGCCCGTTTTAGAAAAGGGGGCCAAAAAGGGGTGAAATTGGGTGTTTTCGCATTTTTGACTGTAGAATCTTTATTATTAATCGGATTTTGATGGGGTTTGTTGCAGTGTGCTCCTGAGGAAATTTCCAATCTGGTTTATGCCAACGGATTTCACGTAGCATGTACCGCTCACGAGATAAATGGGGCCCAACAGGGGCAAATCTAAAAAAAATATTTTTTTTATTCTTAGTCCGATTTTGATGCAGCTTGTTTCAATGGATTCCTTGAGAAAAATTAATATGGCGCTCAGCTATTAGATTTTTGATAACTTGTTTCCTTTTCCAGCTATGAGGGGCCGAACGGGGCCAAAATTGCGAATTTGCAGATTATGTAAGAATTTTTATTTTTCATCGGATTTCGAAGGAATTTTTTTCTTTGGATTCCTCTTGATCTAAGCTTTCAGTAAGATGTCAACGGATTTGGCGTAGCTCTTACCGTTTCCGAGCTACAAGGGCTTAAAGGGGCCAAAATTGCAATTTTTCTAAATATGTAAAATCTTTATTTTTCATCGGATTTCGATGGGATTTTTTTCTTTGGATTCCTCTTGATCTAAGCTTTCAGTAGTATGTCAACGGATTTTGTTAAGGTCTTACCGTTTCAAAGCTACAGGGGGTCAAAGGGGCCAAAAATGCAATTTTTCTAAATATGTCAAATCTTTATTTTTCTTCGGATTTCGATGGGATTTTTTTCTTTGGATTCCTCTTGATCTAAGCTTTCAGTAGTATGTCAACGGATTGTGTGAAGGTCTTACCGTTTCCGAGCTACAATGGCTCAAAGGGGCCAAAAATGCAATTTTTCTAAATATGTCAAATCTTTATTTTTCATCGGATTTCGATGGGATTTTTTTCTTTGGATTCCTCTTGAGCTAAGCTTTCAGTAATATTCCAATGGATTTGGCATAGCTCTTACCGTTTCCGAGCTGCAAGGGGTCAAAGGGGCCAAAAATGCAATTTTTCTAAATATGTATGTCAAATCTTTAGTTTTTCATCGGATTTCGATGGGATATTTTTCTTTGGATTCCTCTTGAGCTAAGCTTTCAGTAGTATTCCAATGGATTGGCATAGCTCTTAGCGTTTCCGAGCTGCAAGGGGTCAAAGGGGACAAAATTGCAATTTTTCTAAATATGTCAAATCTTATTTTTCATCGGATTTCGACGGGATTTTTTTCTTTGGATTCCTCTTGATCTAAGCTTTCAGTAATTTGTCAACAGATTTTGTCTAGGTCTTGCCGTTTCCGAGCTACAAGGGGTCAAAGGGGCCAAAGTTGCAATTTTTCTAAATATGTCATAGCTTTATTTTTCATCAGATTTCGATGGATTTTTTTCTTTGAATATCTATGGATGTTAAGTTTTAGTTGATAGCACATATTTTGCATAGCTCTTACGGTTTTTTATCAGTAAGTAATCTTTCCCTATTTTGTTTTTAGCTAATAACTGTGTCTAGCTTCTTTTTGTGTCCATCTTATTATTGTGTCAAGCTCTTTACTGTGTCCACATTCTGCGCTCGGCGTAGCCCTTTTTTCCAAAAGAGGGGACTCGGAACTCAATTTTTCGGAAACCTTAATATTTTCCAATCTAAGAGGGGGCCCGGGTCCCTTGGCCCCTGGATCCTCCACGATCTTTTTTTTCACCCACTGAGGGGGGGGGGGCAGATCATGCTTGTCAGAAAATATTCCCAAACATTATTTTTCTCAACAGGGTCAACACAAGATTATTTTCGTTGGATTCCATGTGATTCAGATTTTTGCTGACGAGATAATTTTTTCGGACATAAATAAAAAATATCAAATGGCCAGTACCTTGTCAAATCTGGCCGTTAGTTAAAAAAAGAAAATAATATAAATAATATCTTGTATTATATAATTGAAATTGAAAACGCTTCGATATTTTCATCAAAAAAATACAAAATCGTAATATTAAAATCAAGGCCCTCACATCGATTTATTACGTCTGCTGAAAATTGTGTTCGTCCATTGTC
>MJUU01004974.1:41508-82114 GCA_002080025.1 Modiolus philippinarum | reverse complement strand
AAACTTTACAAAAGGAAGGACAATATGTGGAGAATGGAGATGTGCAGGAAGGAATAAAATTGTTGACCAAAACCAAGAATTGGAGATAATTTGACTTTACTTCTACATTTAACTATCCGAATTTTTTTATTTATTTTATTTTATTTTATTTTTTTTTGGTTGCTATTTTTGACTTTTTTAATGGGTGGGGAATAGTAATGTTTACAAATACACGAATTGTATAGAACATCTATTGATTAAACGACAATTACGGTTGTTCAAACTTCAAATCAAATGTATTAAAATCTGCAAAATATAAAACTGGGAGACACACATCACAGGTAGCGTTCTACAGGTATGCTACCATGGCGATAAGACATGTAAATTTTAACACAATAGCAGTAAATTTACGGTTAAAGAAATTTCAATACTATTTAGTATGTCAAAAGATTATACACTAGTTAGACTGTTTGTTAAGGGGGGATTAATGACAATTGAATTGTAATGCCAAACTAATCCAATTGTTAACAACAATAAAAATCATGTAATAGATTGTCGTAATAGGATATATTGACCTGGAGCAGCTTTCCATGGTAAATGGTTGTTTTCTTTATTTTAGCACTTTCCATTCGGAGAACTAAAAGGGGTTCATTCCTCCATTTCTGGAAAAAATTCAGAATTTCGTAAAGAATTCAGGAAATATTGACGAAAAAGCCTTGGACCTTTTTTCGAAGGCTGTATATGTCGGCGCTTTCCCATTATTTTATTTTTCAAAAATTTGCTCAAGTCATATAACCTGTATTAATCCATTTAGTATTATTGAAATCGATATCCCTGGCTGACGACTAAATCATATGAAAGTTCATTCTTTTCATGATTTCAAATATCATTTTTAAAGCGGGTATTTGCAATTAACTTTTTTATACAATTTATTCTTGAGTGGTTCTTGGTTTTTAAACGAACGACGAAATTCAAACTAACACAACGTATTCTTTGTGGATCGGAATGTATGGCTCTTTTGTTCCGCACGCTACACACACCTACTAGTTAAAAATCTTTTCTAAACCAGCTTTTCATGTGAACAATACATGTGAATATTTATAGACTTTGTCTTTTGTATATCGGAGGTCACGTCACGGTTTCTTATTCCGTACTTATTACGACCCCGCCGGAGATTTACACTTACTTTAAAGAGAAAATAATTGTTAATATTCAAATACATCGGCCAAAAAATATCTTTTTCTTATCACTCACAGGAAAATTAATAAGCATAGAAAACTTTGAAAAGGTAAATTATTTCGCGGGAACTTTTTGCTGTAATGGAATTTTCATCGCGCATGCGCAAAATTGGTTTCATTCATTCACTGCTTTTCAAGCTGAAGATTTCAAAACTTCTTTTCGTGACCACATCAGTGTGGAAGAGGTATACCCGAATAGACAGGACGCTAAAAATGGACCCTCGCGTGCTTTGGACTTTAATTTTGCAGGAAGTTTTTATTTTAAATAGGGATTTGTAATTTCTTCAAAAGCGTAAGTCTTTTCGCAGAGTATACACGGATGATATTGAAAAAGAAGGTGAAATTATAAACACCTGTACGACAGGAATATTCAGTACATTGCGTTGATTTTCTTTTTATAATATACCTACAAACATTTATTAATTTTGTCAATAAGTCATCATTTTTCACTTGTTTGAAGATAAAGATCACATTTTGAAGTCATCTGTCCGTATCGTCAACGAACGCTACCTGTTCAATAGTGTGTTGAAAAATTCCTTAACAGTGAGAGGTTGTAAAACGTTCTCATTTATGGAGAAAAATTTATTGATCGAACTACTTTCCTACGGATTTAAACTACATTTATGTTAAAAATTTTGTAAGATAACTTATCGAGGACTCTTCTGGCGGGAAAAACGAGGTGGAGTGAATTGCACGTGTCGTCTGCTAGATAACCTACTGATGTGGATGGCTGTGTGTCTAGTCCATGTTTCATCTTTCTCATGACTAGATCCACACTCATCCGTATTGGAGGGGGACAACAACGATTCTGGGACCCAAATTTCGAAACAGGTATATTTTGTGTATCACGGTGTATCTCTGATTGTGATTATTGTACATTTATTTGAATTTCATATAAAGTTTGTGAATTGTTTATCATGTTTTATTGTATCTTGGTAAGAACTGCCTGAAGAAAAAGGTCAGCCTACTTAAATATCAGCTTGTACTAATGATGAGATGAAATGTCTGTGTAAAAAATGTCATTGTCCATTCTGATATTATTCCTTGTTCAGGTAACTAAGAGTCAATATTGACACAAGAGTTAAAATTAAATCTCGTCAAGCTACATACCAAACGACTTCAAATATTCACTCTATCTATTTGTTTTGTCATAAATTTTCCAACTATTGATTTGGGGTACTATTAAGGGTGTATTTGATTGGGACACACTCTTTTTTTTTGCAAACACTCAGTTTTGCCGATTAACCACTTCTTGTCTAAATTATTCCTAATCGACATGTGAAATCATGTTTTAATGCAGAATTCTGTAAAAGGAGAATTAATTAAGCCTCATTGAATAATCAGTTTCAATGGAAAGGTGTGAATTTTCATTTTGAATAATCGGAATTTATAAACCCATGTGTTCGAACTATACAACGAGTGAGTATTCGGTGCATAATCCCAAATTTTGTCCAATGGTTTGTCACACAATGGTTCATTGCTTCCCTATAATAGTCCCATATAAATTTGCCCCACCAATGCCTCATTTTCAGACTTTTACCGAGTGGTTAGCGTCCCCCTATTGAGGTGTAATGTGATTTCTTCACGGCCTGTGGGTTTCAAAGGATTACTCCAGAAATTTGATCGCAAAATACCAATTTAAATATTTGAAAATAAGCTTTACCTTTGTACAAAGGTATAATTTGGGGTACACCAAAGGTGACCAAGCAACCCCTTTTTAATTTTTTTAAATTCAATTAACTGGCAATGTGAAGCCAGAATACATAACTTGCAGAAAACAGATTTTTTGCGAACATGGGCTTAAATGTTGAAAAATTTACTGTTTTTTTAGCTAGTCCTAGTTATTTATGACTTCTATATCCATAGCTAGAATTTCAAACTGTAAGGTAGACTTGACATGACGCACATCATTTCTTCTGTAGTTATTTGAACGCAGTTTAGGTATTCATGGATTTACCTCTATTTTGTACATTCGGTATTTTTCAATTAAAAAAATATTTCCGTATTCAATTACTGGTCGTGCCACGTGCTAAAAATGTGCCTTAGAAATTTTTTGCACTCCTTAAATTAATTCATGTTCGTTTTCACTGCTGGTGTATGTCCTTTGTTGCTCAATAGTAGAATTTTTAGGTTATTCAAATTATACAGAAATGTCTTCGTCAAATACCTCGATAACTTGCTCGTCGGTTTACCAGGAAGCAGAGTGGAAACAAACAAGGTTTATTCAATGGCCAGAGTCCTTGCTTCTAAGAGACTCGTGAGGTACCATTTGATAATTTTAGCAATTTCTTGACACAAGTTACCAACAATACTTTTGCAGTTATTACCCTCATTTACAGTATCCTTAGGAAGGAGGGCCGGGATTAGACCCCCCTTTTCTCTCGAAAACAAATTAATATCGTGCAGAATTTAGACAAAATTGACAAAAATGGCAAAAAATGTCAATCTCATTGGTCCCCTTTTTTCGAAGGCTGGATCCGCCGTTGGATTGACAGTATACTGAATAAAGAAGCCTGCTAATGACCAAAGTATACCAAAAATATATACTTGACTTGAATTCTTGAATACTGGCCCTCAACTGACTGATTTGACACCAAAGTTGACAAAACTAATAGCAGTACAGAATATGTCTTATATATGTACATTGTAAATAAAGTAACTGAAAAAATAACATGGGCAATATTTAGTGTAACACGCCGATTACATATCCCCCAACCAAACGTGCCATGTCAAATATTTCTTTGACGATGTTTATTTTCTTTAATAAATAAACCTTTGGAATTTTTTTTCCATTTCCTTTGAGTGGGATTCGCGTAGCGGCTTTTATCTCGGACAGGAACATGTGCAAAAATCCATGCACGTTTGCTTCATTGTATATTTAAATTTTCATGTTTATTGATACTTCATAACCCTCGCTTCCTGAATTGTATGTGGAAAAGTTTTTAACCGGGTTTTCCGTCGAAAAATCCGGTTATTAAAATGGCGAGAATGGCGGGCGGTGGGCGGTCATGAAAAAAGGGTACATCGTTTGTCCAGAGCAAATCTTCTACAGTTTTTGGGATAGGACTTGAATTTTTATTTTGCAGATCATTTGTGCATATATCAAATCTGTGCATGTTACTTTGATTTTGATTTTTTGATGATTTATGCCAAAATTACCAGTTGTTGAACTTACTCATTTTTACGTGGAATACGTGCCTTTTGGGTACCCCATTTGTTTGTAGCAAATATCTTAGTTTTTGAGATAGAAGGTTTATATTTTGCAGATCATTTATATAAACTGTTTTGAATTTATCTGCACTGATGAAACATAAGTTGTCGAAATGCGCATATGCAGAATCAAAATTAACAGCGACCTCGGTATTTTGTTCTTATACATAAAAAGGTGTGCATGATACATTGATTTTGAATATTTGATAATTTATGCCAAAATCACCAGTTATTGAAAAAGTACATTTCAGATATTCAGGATTGACCTCTAAGTAAGATACACTGTCCATGTAAAAGAAATTCCGGTTTGCTGTCTCATTGATAGCTTTCCTCTTGTTTGTTTTTTATATGCAAGCCGTATTTAAACGTCATGGATACTTAGGATTCCTCTTGTCCGCCTTGTCACTTCGTCAGTCAAACTTTCCATTTCCGAAAAAAAAAATTCTTTGAACTTGAAGTTTAAAATCCATTAAATACGGACCAGGTATGATATTCACTATGGTCGGCTTTATTGCGTTTGAATTATGCAAAATCTACAAATTTTAAATTACAGTGGCGGATCCAGACTTTCTGCTAAGGGGGACCCGACCCAAAATTTTTCCATAAGGGGGACCCGGAACCCAATTTTTAAAAACCTTAGGAATTTTTAATATTTTCCAATCTTAGAGGGCTTGACCCCCCTAAATCCGCCACTGGATTATCTTTGAAAAAGGAAAAAGGTATGAACATCTTGAAAAAAGTTGCTGACCATTAAATATAAGGTCAAATTCGATTTTTTTTCTGGCGTTTAATATGGGACTTATGAGTCGTGTTCATTCCGATAACAGATCTATTTTTATACGTAAAAAATCAATACATTGAGAGGGAACCACCATTTCATGAACACTTGAGCTAAGGGTGATTTATAATCGATTTGTAGTGCTTCAGGTTGATTTTTTTTTTCGTGAATTAAAATTTAGTAATTTTTGTCATATAGAAAAAATTATAAATTCACTTCAATTTCATAAGCAGTTTGTTATTTTATGGTATATATTTATTTCAATAGGAATAGAAATTCAGTTTTCCTTCTTACTGGTATCCGAGGCGATCGTTTCCGCTTCAATTACACGAGAGTTTCCCGTACTGTCAATCCTGAATTGAACAAAATTTGAAAATTTTATGGTCTTCGGAAGGAAGTGTTAATTTATTCTTACCAGTAAAACTCGATGCACGATATGAACCCGAGAAGAGGCCGTGTCGTTTTTGACCAGCAGTTGCACCTTTTCTATTGTGTTATTGGTTCCTGCTTGCTGATTTTTTTTATGTTGAAACACATTTAATTACTTGTCCCATTTCTCATGTTTGATATGAAGATCAGTTCTAACTTTTGTCTTGTGTAGCCTATTTCAGGTTTGTGTACCACTTTTAATACATAGACAAATAGACAATCATATCATTTTGAAAAATAGTGATAAAATTTTTAGGTATGAGGAGCCCCATCCGTAGCCAGGGATTCTGGGTCTTGTTCTTGGAATTTTGGTATATACAGACCGAGATGCTGGTATATATAGAGAGGTTTGAAAACATCCTGTTTTCTGTTCAAACTTGCTGAATATTTCTTTAATTTACATTTTATTTAAATATTTCTGTTTACCTCTGTATAATTCTCACATGAATGGATTTTAATTTCGTTTTAAATAGAACCTTTGGTATTATAATCACATTATATATCTGTAGTGTTCGGAAATATAAAAAATACCTGAGTAACGTATTGAATTTCATTGCTTTCATGTCGTTCACAATTTAATTCAAATAAAAAAAATGATAATTGGTATAACCATTTGGGACAAATTATATGATTTTTAGCTCAACTGCATGGCTATAGCTAGGGTGAGCTTTTGCCATCATTTGGCGTCCGTCCATTGTAAAGTCTTCACTGAAACTATCAGGCTTTCATTACCTGAACTTTGACTGGATCATCAACAGGGTATATACATATATATAGAAAAAAGAAGGGAAACGGGGAATGTGTCAAAGAGACAACGACCCAAAGGGGAGTAATAACAATTCAAAGCCACCATAAGATCTTCAATAAACGGTGAGAAAACCCCACACCCAACGGCAGGTCGGAGTCGGCCCCTGTATTTTTTTTTTAATTCAAAGTTCTCTATTAACCAATCAAGGGCCCACAATGGGACAAATGACAATACAAGGAGGATTATACAATAACAATTCATACAGAAAACAACGTATCCTTTAAACATACTGATCATATATTATAAATATTGTTGTATATCTATATATTAAAGTGACATTTTCTTTCAATGTCAGTTAAACGAGGACAACATTGCGGCAGTTACTAAATATAGAGCATAGGACCCTTTGAGAAATCAAAGATCTTCTATGAAACGTACCCGACCAATTGAAACCAACCTTGGTCACAATAGTGGTTTTTTGCCCCTGTGAAAAATGTGCCGATCACATGCAAGATGACCGCTAGAAGGGATCATAGTTTGACACGGGACCTTACTTGAGCTTCACACACAGATCTTTTGTTTTATATATTGACGAAGATGTATGTTTGAAATCTGAGCTATATGACAAGCGTGATTACTTTAACTTCCCCAGTTGCGAACTTTCATTTCTTAGCAGCAAAGTAACTCACCTCTCCAGTCTATGCGATTGTACATTTCGCAGTTAATTCGTTACTATTGAGCTTGTGGTTTGTACAACGGAGCAAAACACTGTCACAAAAATGCTAAGTCAAAAATACTGCCTGAAGGGGTTTACCTTGATACTCCAGTGATGACAAATTGGTATACAATAGAATTCTATAGAAAGTTGAGTAATTGATTAGCAGACAAAAGACAGGAGTTTAGAAGGAGTTTTATAGGTGTTACTAGAGGAATATTGGTATGTTCATTGAAGAATTGCAAATAAAATACGTTAATCTCTGAGAAATCCGCCAATATATTGTTTGAATTTTGTGTTTTAATGTGTAACTGAACATAGAAAAGCAACCAATGTCAAAATATCTCATTGACATCAGAACATAGAAAAGCAACCCATGTCAAAATATCTCATTGACATCAGAACATAGAACAGCAACCAATGTCAAAATATTTCATTGACATCAGAATATAGGTTTCGGCCATCAACTGTCTCATCAATCAGAAGTTGGTTTTACCATCTTTTTCGAGATTCACTCCATTATTAGCATTGAAATAAATATATTTAACAACATGCATACATACATACATGCACATGTAACAATTAGCAGCAGAAGAGACAGAAATATTAAGTATGCACTTGACTTGTAAAGATATATCAAACAATACATTTCTCAGCTATGTGTTGATTGATTGGTTATTGTTGTTTAATGAATCCAAATTTTGTCACAATGGTCTTTGGATTGTTCCTTTAAAAATAGCACCCATCAGCTTGGTGGGTTTATGAGAACAGATATCTTTGGGTAGATCCAGAGTTTTTTGCCGGACTGACCAACACCGACTGTGACTTTTCACTGGCAGTGTGACTGGTGCCACGCGTATCATGCTTACCCTCCCGGAGCACCTGATGATACCTCAGTTTTTATAGGGGTTCACACTGCTAGTGCTTTAGTTTTGTGGTGTTCTTGTTCATATTTGTTTATTTGTTTTGTCTTTGTCATACTGTCTCAATTCGTGTTGCTGTGACTTGCCGTGATTTTGGATTTATGATTTTGGAATTTCCCCTTTCCTCATTCTTGCTTCTGTATTCGTTTGCCGATGTACTTGATGACAGCAAATTTGATCATGAGAGTGTCGAAGAGCCAGTTTCCTTATACAATTCCGAATGAACCTTAATCTATCATCAATGATAGTGAGATGTATAACTGATAGTTACTGATAACTGTGCAGGTTAAATAAAGTTTATAAACCTTAAATAACCTGCAACAGGTCCTTGAGAAATGAGAAATAATTTATATACCAACGGATAGCGATAGGTTAAATTCGTGGTCAGTTCGACTTCGTATTCACGGCAGTGTGATGAATTTTGAGGTATATCGGTCTGTTCATTACTGCTTCACTTCGTCGTTTCATGCCGTAGTGGTGCCATTTTTACTTCGCAATTGCAATGTGGATCATGTTTTCAGTACATCCTGTCCGACTGTAAACACTTAGAGGTAAGGGGACATCGTTTCTTCCAGATAAGTTTTCAGTCTCACTGTTTGAATCTAATACAATTTCTAAGGAGTAGTGGTAGTTGAACGTATGATGGTTTGTGGTGAAAATTTCATATTGTTTCTGCATAAAAGAAAAGAACATGTCAAATTCTGCCAGAAATTTCTCAACTTTCATATAGACGTAAAATATTTTGGGAACCAAAGTTGGTCACCTTAGTCCTTCGATGGGGTGGGGGTTCCTGTCACATTATTCCTCCAACTCTAAAATTTTCTTTGAAACCACTGGGCCAGTATCAAACTTGATCACAGTCCCCTTTAAATAATGTCCAACATTTCTGTAACAACTCCGAGATGACTGCAAGCTTGGAACATAGTTAAACATAACTCCTTCAAACATCTTGCACTCCTCTGAACAAATTGAAATCTGGTGACAATAGTCCTTGGGTGGTCCATTTCAAAAATAGTGTCATCATATAAAAGATGACCATCAGTCATCAGTCAGAAACATTGATTAATATTCGCTTGAAACATGATAACAAAAGTCACTTCATGACCCCCTTTAGAAATATTGCCTGGCTTTTTCGTATCTAATGCAATACGGCCACCATTGGGGAACATTGGACCCAAGGGATAAATCATTCAAACATCTCAGACTGTAATCGTAAACAATAGCCCTTAGCTGGTCCTCTTCAAGAATAGTGTCCGACATGTCCTCATTTAATACAAGATAGTCGTTAGTAGGAAAAATTGCTTGATATTGGAACCTACGGGAAAACTTTCAAATATTTTCCCTGAAATCAATGGGCCAAATGATACCATACTTGATTACAACAGTCCTCAAGTATGTACTGTAACAATGTTGTCGGGCATGTCCGCTTCTTATTCAAGATGGCTGCAAGCGGGGAACTTGTTGAACATTGAACCCTATAAAAACACTCAAACACAATCTCTTCAGACACTGCTGAACAAATTGAAACCAAACTTGATCCTAATACTAGTAGTCCTTGGATTGTCCCCTTTGACAAAATGTGCCCAGAATATCAGCATCTGGTGCAGGATGACAGGCAGTGGGGAAATTTTTTTGGACACTATGGAAACACTTTCAAAGATCTTCTCAGCGACCATTTGACCAATAAACTTCATACTTGATCACACTACTCCTTGGAAATGGCACCAGGCATATCCGCTTCTAATTCTATGATATAGGAAGTTGGTTGATGTGAATTGAAATAACTTGCAGTTAATGTTTCTTTTATGGTACGAGCATAAGCATATTGGAGCCACATACAAGTTAGGCGACCCCGGTTCTCGAGAGCCTCATGTTCGTTTATTCATTTCTTTGTGTAAGACTCCATATCACATGCGCATGGTTTTATGGTTAGTGCCAATTTTATTTTTGAAGAATTTAAATCACTGAAACATTGTGATATGACTATAGTGTACGGACGACGATAGAGATCTTTTTAGCTCGTCGGGCTAGAGCCGTGGTGAGCTTTTGCCATCACTTTGTGTCTGTAGTCCGTCCTACGTAACCATTTCATTCAGAGATTTTCTCCTCAGAAACTACTGGTCCAATTGGACCAAACTAGGCCACAATAGTCCTTGGGTGGTCTCCTATACAAAAAGTGTATTCAGGCCTGCACTATATCAAAGTTGGCCACCAGCAGTGAACATAGTTTTAACGTTGGACTCTATTAGAAAACACATTCAAAGATCTTCTCCTATGAAACTGCTGAGCCAATTGGAACCAAACTTGAACACAATAGGCCTTTTCAGAAAATCATTTGGTCCGCAATTCGGTTTCGGCATTTAAATACAAATAAACAGTTCCTGTTATCAAACCAACAATACAAGTGTTGTTCATCCTGAACACAGGTCATAAAACTGGTCATATTTAGATTACACTGTCATTGTTTACTGTGGTTTACTGTGACACTGCACTAATTTTGTTATAACTAAAATATACTCAGGGTTTCAGTTGTGTATTGTTAGCCAACCGTACGAGAGATAACCGGAAGCCAAGAGTGTTTGTACCTCCATTTGATGGGAGAGTTCAAATCCAGGAAAAGATAACAACACTTTTTGAAAAGGACTATAGTCCTTCCATGGATGGTCCCCTGCAAAAAAAGTGTTTTTCAGATCAAGATGGTCACCAGGGGAAACATTGTTTTAACGTTTTGCTCTATGGGAAAAACACATTCATCTCTGAAACTTTAGTGTCATTTGGAACCAAACTTGGCTACAATAGTCCTTGGGTGGTCTCCTGCAAAGAAGGTACTTTTCAGATCCATGTTATATCCAAGATGGTCGCCATCGGGAAACATAGTGTTTTAGACCCTATGAGAAACGTTCAAAGAATTTCTCCTTTTAAACTGTTGAGTCAATTCAAACAAAACTTGGGCGCAGTTGCCTTTAGGTTGATTCACTGAAAACAAAAGTGTTCTCAAATTCACACTTTATCCAAGAAGGTTGCCAGTAGAGAACACAGTTTAATATTTAACCTATTGAAACACGTTCTTCTCCCCTTAAACCACTAGGCATATTTGAACCATAGTTTATAACTATGACGTTTGCCTCTTTATACATAGACTGTCTACAGTATATGAGTCAAGGTTCAGTTGAGCGATAAAGGCTCTTGAGAGCCCCTTTGTTGTCCTTTGATTTATTGTGAACATTCTTTTAGTCCCCTTTCTGTGCTTAATATCTAATTTTTGTCTATGTTAGTCAAGGTCCGGGTGAGCGATAAAGGCTCTCGAGAGCCCCTTTGTTGTCCTTTGATTCATTGTGAACATTCTTTTATTCCCCTTTCTGTGTTTAATATTTAATTTTTGTCTATGTTAGTCAAGGTCCGGGTGAGCGATAAAGGCTCTTGAGAGCCCCTTTGTTGTCCTTTGATTCATTGTGAACATTCTTTTATTCCCCTTTCTGTGCTTAATAAAATTTTTGTCTATGTTAGTCAAGGTCCGGGTGAGCGATAAAGGCTCTTTAAAGCCTCTTTGTTGTCTTTTGATTCATTGTGAACATTCTTTTATTCCCCTTTCTGTGCTTAATGTTTAATTTTGTCGTCATTTTCATTCACACTTTTCAGTCTCAGATAGCTTCTATAGTCTGCACCTTGCTGGCAGCAAATATGTCCTACATTTTCTTGACAGTACAATTGGTACTATGGTAAATGTCAGATTTTTTTAAGCATTTAAATACATTTTGACATTCTCTTTGTATAGAGTACATCAATAGATTTAATATCTCCGTATATGACGACAGTATCAGTTGGCGTTCTAAAAACCACTGCAGTTTTTAGCAGTTTGCACCTTTTTAAAAACATTAAATATTTCAATAAATCGTAACACTTTCAGTCTCAGCTCACCATACTTAAATGACCACTTTTGCTTTTGCAATCACTTTTTGCTATCCGTAAACTATTTAAGCGAACTTCTGGACCAAATGTTTTGAAACTTTACAGTAATGTTGTTATATATGATGTGCTTGGAAAAAATCTGGTTTTATTTTTATCCAGTAAAAAGCATGGGCACAATGGCTGAAAAGAGGGTTTTTTGGGGGGGGGGCTAACCCTAATCACCTGGCTTACGCTTTAGAAAATTACGATGGAAATAGAAAAAAACCAGCATTTACCTATTTCATAGAAAATCCAACAAACAAGAACTACAAATGCTCGCAGCTTTTTTTACACTGAAAACAGGACACCGAAACCTTATTTGTCAAATCTACAGCCAAAGGCTCATTTATATTGTTTATTACCACTGAGCCTCTGCTGGTGAACTCTTAGTTCATTAGGGTATTCAACAATCCAGTAGCCAGTACTGCAGTACTGGCCCGAAAACCGATTTTATTTGAAAACTTTGAAATATCTAAATTTGAAAATTCTATTTAAAACTAAGGAGTATCTCCCTCCTGCATAGCTCTGTCCTTCGCTGATTTGGGCTTTTCTATTTATACCCTATTGATATTTTTTCTTTCAGCTTGTACACATATTTCGGTTTATGGATTTCCAATTATTTTGATTTGATCTGCACTGAAGAGACATAAGTTGTCGAAATGCGTATATGCAGAAATTAAATCTACAGTTGCATCGGTATTATGTTATTTATAACAATGATTAGAACATAAATATTATTTTTGGTAATTGAGGATAATAACTAAAATTATAGAACAGACAATGTCAGCAACCAAACTCCAAAAGGTAAAATGAAATAATGGGAGCAAAATCACCGGCAAAATCAAAACCACAATGGTCCTGACTAGGGTCAGGCATTTCAAAAGAAATGGTGGTGTAAACCGGTCGTATGACGTATGGTAGCGTTCGGTCGTATACAATGAAAATTAATGTTACTCCTTGCACTAGGTCAAAAACAATTCGGACCGAAACTTCAAATATCTACTCTGTATTACCATTTCGCTTTATCTCTAGCATGTTATGCTAGCCAGGACCGAAATATCGTGTGAACTATTGCCACCACTTGACGTCCGTCGTCCGTCCATCGTTACTTTTTCAAAAATCTTCTCTGAAACCTGAGCCATTTTTAACAAAACCTGTTCAGATTCATTTAGTAAATTGTTCTTTTTTGCAAATATTAATAACACAATATCAAAAATCCGCATAGTGATCAGCACGACAAGATATACCCATCATGCGAATGTCTGATATCTCGTTTTGGAGATAATATTGCCCCTTTTCCGTAAAATTTCATATTTTTTTATCAAAATAAATAAAGTGCACTAAAATTTGCAAAAGTGTTCATATCAGATCTACCCACCGGGAAATTTAAAAAAAAATCTAAATACGCATATAAGATTTATTGCTCTTTATTTGTAATTTTATTTGTAATTATATGCATTTTACCTTATATTTCAAAAGCGATTTGAGATAGAGGTTTATTTTGCATACAAAAAATGTTCAGCATGTCAAAAGTCAAGGATTGTAAGTTGTATCTTCAAATTGAAAGTTGTCTGACTTGTCCGCGCGTTATCCAAGGTGAATGCTATTGGGGAACATAGTTTAACATTGGGCCCTTTGTATGGAGAAATATTTAAAGATCTCCTCTGAAACTACCTGAACCAATTGGATCACAACTTACTTGGCTCCTTTTGAGAATTTATGCGGCATCTCCGCTTCACATCAGAGAGATGGTCTCTAGCATGGAACATAGTTTAATATTGGACACTATAGGTCTCCACTTCAAAGCCACAAAGCCAATTACGTCATCTATCTACGTCAACCATTGACCAGGTGAACTATACGGGCCCTTGAAAGCCTCTAGTTCATTCCAAATCTTTGTACCAAGTATTGCCGAGTTTGATAAATCATTTACACCCGTAATTTTGTAGATTATGCTTTTATAGTTTGTTAGTTTTGCGTATAAATTTAGTATTGTACATCATTTGTCTATTCATTTTACATCCGGGTACACAACAAAAATACGATATGTAATAGATAGGCAAAGTTTATGACTTCAATACATTCTTTAGTTATTGTATACCCATTGCATGATGAATAAGCAACTTTTCAATAGGATGTAAGGGGAAGCTATAACTTTTCATGCATACCATACCATACTCTCAATTTTTTTTCTAATCTGCGAAATTCCCAGGACCAACAACTTGGAAATTTAAGGCCAGGCGAATCTTTTGGTTTTCAGTCCCTCCCTCAACTCTTTTTTTGTGCAGAATTTCATCTTTTATTGTCATACAAATAGAATTAAAAACTAAACTCATCACTTTTTTGGTTTAATACTAAGCATATCCTTCATCATTTGGGGAAATAAAATGATTAGAAAAGAACATTTCTCTTTAATCATTTAATCTGAAAAAGGCCCGAGAAACAAGTATTTAAATTTGTATTGTCTGATTGGAGATATGCTTTACTTTATGCTTGGTGTCGAGATCAATATAGGCCAACTAGCCTCTTTATAGATATTGGTACTGCAAGTAAATATGACGCGACCCCAAAAAAGCTATTTTAGAGCTGTTTCTCAAGAAATGTGATAGCAAAGTTATCCACCCATGAATTCAACTTGTCGTTTTAAATCCTTACATTTTGTCAGTTCTCATGACTTTATCTATTAATCATGTACAACCCGCCAGTTACAAAGAGATTGAATAAAAGCAAGATTTAGAACGCGACCAAGCATCCACTCAAAAGTTAACGCTCGATAACGTTTTATGAAAAAGTGTAATTATCGAAGAGCTATTTTCCTCCAAAAAGGAAATAATTCTTGTTTTATCATGTTGAACATCTTTAAAAGTTAAGGTTTATTGTTAAATAAATTCGTTTCAACTAACGAACATTCTTTTGAGTGAAAGGGTGGGCACATGGGTGGTTTTATTCAGTGTATAGTGTACATTTGCAGACATATTTTTATGAATATACAACTCTGAAATCTGGTATATGGACTTTTATGAAAAAATCATAAAGTCAAAAAATAGGAATAAAGGTAATCCAAAATTTGATATAATATCACTTATTGACACAAGTTATATAGAAAAAACAAATTTAAAATTTTGTAAATTTGTTTTGGGCTAAGCAAACAGTCAGCAGCTAGAGCCGAACTTGCTCAGTATCCACTAGATACATTCATTAAATCACAGACTATCAAATATCTAGTGAGACTGTTTAGTCACACTAACAATCCATGGTTAGATGATGCATTTTCCTTATCCAAAAATCTTCATACAGCTGGAACATATTCATGGTTTTCGTATGTAAATGATATTTGCTCATCTAATTATATTGATTTAAAACAATTAGAAAAAACTAAATTATCTAAAAGATAATAAAACTCTGAATAATATAAAACAGCAATTAAAAATAAATATGAAAAATCTTTCTTCGAAAAATTAAATTCATCAAATGAAAACAATAAAAAAAATTTATATAGTAAAATTAAAACTAAATATGAAATTGAAGACTTCTTCTTAAAAACTAATTTTGAAAATAGAAAAAATGTATGCAAAATGGGCATATGTGATCATTTTTTAGAAATAGAAAGAGGCAGATTCAAAAATATAAAAAGAGAAAATAGAATCTGTCCGAATTGTCATTTAAATATATTAGAAGATGAAGCTCACTTCTTCTATAAATGCCCAAAATATACTTCCATTAGAGAAGAATTTGAAAAACAAAATGTAAACATTTTTAAAATTGAAAATAATGAAAACGAAACTGAAAAACTAGTTAAAATATTGTCCCTATCGGTTCACTTGCAATACGTTGCTCCATTTATTAAAAAGTCGCTTATACTGAGGAAAGTGGAAAATTAAATGCATAGTTCACCACAGAATATTTTTGACTGATTATGTTTGTTTTTTTTTTATTGTACGTTTATATATTGCTTTCAACCCTTACGGGTACAAATGTGCATTTCTAAATAAAGTTAATATATATTTGTGAATAATTTATTAATACACAAAATGCTTTTGATCTGAAGTCAAATAATCAAAACCTAGAAAGATATTTTTATATGATATTGCAGATCATTTGTATATTGGGTCAAAGATTTGCATGTTGTAAATATTTTGTATCTTTCAGAATTTTACTCATAAATAGCACATATGAAGTTCAACTTTGTAGTTCATCAGTATTTTGATATCAGTGCACAGATTATGTTCGCTACTTTCTATCAGCTGCTAAAGATATTGTATATTCCTGTTTGATTTCGATCTTTTTCCTCAGGGGCCTGGGTGGCCGATGGGTTAAGGTTGTTCTACTACCTATCAGTCTGAAATCCGATGGTATTTAAACAATAGAAAATGAACTCTCGTTTAGAAAAGAAAAAAAATATCGATTGCAACGCGTAACTCGTTGTCATGGCCTGATAAAAGTTACTTATAACATGAAAATGTATACTCTGTTATGTTCATGTGACGTATCTTGATATTGACAAATGATATTTTTAAAAATTTTTGATATTTCTCGAATATTTTTTACTGAAAAATGAGATTTCCCGGAATATACATGGCTCCAAAGCGTTTTGGATCTAGGCATTTCTTAATAACGAAAATTTCCAGGAAAAAATATACTTTGCCTATATATTTGTCTATTCATTTGCAATTTTTGGACTGGGTACACGCAGTGGTTTTGACGAAATACAGTATACAAAATGACCGTTTCTTCCTCGCAACCAGCAAACAATATCGATTTTTACTCACTAAGCACGTGGGGTCTTTGAATGGGCTTTAACTGAAGGCACGCCCTTTTCCATGTTTGGACCAATGAAATCTTGTGTTGATGATTACCCTTTCAGATTTTGGTTATAAAAATAAAATGGCGTTGTTTCAAGACGATATGATTTTGCCTAGTTACATAGAATGCGTTTTGGATCCCCCCGTTTCTTATGCAAGAATCGTCACTAAATTGACCTATAAGTAAAGTATGTTAAAAAATCTATATGTATATGTACATATAATTTTGTCTGGGTACATGCATTTTAACGCCCTATAGCAATTGACTTTGACCAGTCTTTCCGTTGAATATTTTCATCACGATAGTAAATTATGTCAGGAATTCGCATATTACCTCTTCTTGGAGGCAAGTTTAATCACTTTTTAACTACAAAGTAAAGATCTGGGAATTGAATGACGATTCCCTAAATATTGTATTTGTTTATTTCTTTTGAAATCTTGACATTTTGTCGATTGTTTTATTTTCGTCGCCATGCTGTTAATTTGTTCTGAAAAAGTTATGAACACAGAAGAGCTTTTCTAGAAGGGAGATAATTTTATACCACTAGATTTCCCGCTGCTATACAATCACTGTTGTCTATCACCACTGCGGTGTGAGTTCGCACCCCACTTTGTACATTACAAAAAGGGTGCACTCGACTTACAATCGTAAGTGATAAGGTATGGCATTTACCTGCCCAAGGTCGATGGTTCTCTCCAGCTTCCTCCACCACTAAACCTGACCGTCATGAGATAGCTGAAATACTGCTGAAAGTGACGTTAACCTCAATATCATTTAATCAATCTCTTTCCTGAATTTAGACATTGTATACGAGTTGTAGGGTATGGATAAGTAAGATATTCGGGATATTTCAATAAAATTGATACACATGGATACGGATACAAGACTCCAATTTGGTCACTTTAGCCATAATGGTACATTTACACGGTATTTTAACTTATTTCAATGTTAACCGTGCTGTCTAGTCCATGCCAGTTGCGTTTAGAAATATTATTGGTCTAAAATTCATCAAACTTGGCAATAATCGCCATCTACAAGGCACGCACCCTTCATAGGGCGTGACGCAATTTAAATAGCGGGAACAGGAACATGCACATTCTGTATTTTTCATAAAATATCTTTAGATATCACTTATACACATCCACCGACATTAAACAATTCATTTCTCAGTTATTATTCATACAGGAGGGTGGAGAAATGTGTCATATTGTTGAGTATTAAAAATAGATTTTTTAAAAAATGAGAAGCGGTGGAAAAATAAAATGCGAAGGGGAATAACTCTGATTTCTCAAAATTAACATAGCCGAGTGTAACTATTTTACTTTTATTTTGACCGAAAATCATTAAGATACAAACGTACATTTTTACCTCACCTGACACAAAGGGTCAGTGTTGAGCTATTGCCATTTATACATGACGTCTATTAGCTCTTCTTCTCTGAAGCAAATTCAACCAAACTTTACTGGAATGTTATATTGAAGGTCCCATCAGTGCTCATTTCGTTCCGATCGGACAAAAAATTCTGAAACTATAAAGCATTAAACTAAAGAAGTAAGACCATATAGCCGTGACTTTTCTTCCTATGTTAAAAATGAAAGGAAATGGGGTAAATGTTGGGCCCTTTTCAAGATGTGCTCATATGTTGTCGAAAATCGTCTCAGGTACATGTACTTTCTTTGAATAAAATTAATATATGCCAACCTTGTATGCTTCTAACATATTAGCAGTTGAACATGGCTGTTAATAGTCGTGTGTCCATTTCAGTCATTTTACAGTGTTTTGGGAAGAAAATACTACTAGAAGGACACGAAAACCAAAACGATTTTTTTTTAGTTGCGAGTGTAAATCTATTTGCCCTTCAAAATGGTAGTTTAGTTGGGTTGTGGATCGGTCCTTAACAACGAATTTAAACAAAAACCTGCTAAATTGTCAAAAACTGTCAAAATCGCTTTCATCTTTTCAAGTTCCGTGGTCAAATCTTTTATCCTAAAGTATGAAAATGCTTTTGATTTTATTTTGTTATGAAATTGTATAACAAGAAAGACTTCTGTTATCTCAGATGACCGTCAAAACAGTTTTGTGGAAATTTTAATGCATTTGCAAAATTTGTATACTGAGTGAAATTAATTCACTGGGAAGTGGCCATACCTCTTACCAGAATGATAAAGGGAAGGTTCTTTACCGAAATGGCACATTTTGTTTCGATTTGACAACAAACATGACCACCTGTCCGGAATATAGTTATAATTCGCATGATGGAAATATAGTTTGATCATCAATTCAACAAAACTTCACAGGAATGTTGTATAGATTGTCTTTAGAGTACTTGTTCAGCGTTTGGATCTTATAAAAACATGGGATTCCATAAGGAAAAAAAACATTTTTATGCTCTTCTCGGAATCGATTGAAGCAAAGTATATCGATTGCACAGAAGGGATTTTGGAGAAGGTCCTTTATCAAGAATGCTCTTTTTGTTCTGATTCGACAAAAAACATGCTACCAGTTTGGAATATAGTTTAGCATTTTGAGGAAAGCTATAATTTGTACACCTGCAGCAAATTCAACCAAACTTTTCAGGAATGTTGTATAGAAAGTCATTTTTAAAATTGAGGTGTAAATGCTCACAGAAACCATTTTCTTATTCCAGTTGAAAAGTTTTCTTTATTTCATATATTTTATATATCTATATTTCATTTCAGACAGTTGTAACAAGCCAAATGTCAGTTTTCGGGTATGTGCGGAGAATGCATTTCCGGTTAATGTTGTAATAATCATCACCGGGTATACATTCATCCGCATTTACTGCGGAATTCATCAAGGATTGGAGTAAAGAATAATCAGCATCAGCGGTTGTGACATCACAGCAGAGGACAGCGGCCAATACACAGAAATCTGTATTATACGTCCGGTGAATTACACCTCTTTTGAGAGCAACAACTCTTTGAATAATGCAGTTCTAAAGCCTCTTTAGACATCTATAAATCAAAATGCCAACTACCTAGCGGGAACCTGTCAAGAAAAGGGTGTTGAGTAAACAAAGTGGAGTTCATAGTACACGGCAGTATGTTTATTATTTTACTGTCAGATTCTATCATCTCCATATGAAAAAGCACTACTTCTTCTGTTTGTTTGGCGTTATCTGTCAAGTTTGAAGTGATATGTGAATCTACAGATTGAATATTTCAAGAATAAATATTTTAGTAGCGGCTTCCAGGTAAAATAATTATTTTAGACTGACACTCAATTATGGTATTTCAGTGCATAAGCATGGTAGATACATATTGAAGGTTTGAATTTTAGAAGAAAGCCAATTCATTGAGGTGTTTTGTCTTTTATGCAATAGAATATGATTAAATATAGTTTTAACATTGGACCCGAAGGAAAAGATATTCAAAGATCTTCTTTTCAGAAACTACCAGTCCCTAGTCACAATGGTCATTAGATTGTCCCTTCCAAAAAGGCAACCAGCAGGTCAGTACATTGTCCAAGAGATGATAACAAGCGGGATAAAGGCTCTATTATTAAGCTATATTGAAAATACATTCAAAGATCTTCTCAGAAACTAAAGGTCCAATTATAACCAAACTTAGTCTCAATGTTCCTTAGATGGTCCCTTCCAAAAATGTATCCCCCAGGTCCATACCGTATCCAAGATGGTCGCCAGTGGGGAACATAGTTTAGTTGGACCCTATGGAAAAGACTTTCAAAGATCTTCTCAGAAACTATCAGTCTAATTATAACCAAACTTAGTCACAATGGTCCATAGATTATTCCTTCCAAAAATGTATCCCACAGCTAGGTCCATACCTTATCATTCAAAGACCTTCTTCTCAGAAACTTCCAGTCCAATTATAACCAAACTTAGTCACAATGGTCCTTTGTGGTCCCTTCCAAAAGTATCCAGCAGGTCCGTATCTCCTCCAATATGGTCGCCAGCGGAAAAAATAGTTATAACATTGGACCTATTGAAAAGAATTCAAAGATCTTCGCAGAAAAGAACAAAGCTTAGTCACAATGATCCTTTGATGTTACGCTACAAAAAGCCGCACTGCCGATCAGTACATCATTCAAGATGACCATCAGTGGGAACCCATTTTATATTGAATTCCATTGAAAGAATAAGGTCTCTGAAACCACTAATCTAAATGGAAACAAACATTATCGCAATAGTCCATTGATGGCCCCTTCAAAATTTGCATCTGGCATTTCTGAATCCAATCCAAGGTGGCCTAAGCAGGGAACAGTCAAATTTCTGGAACCATTCATCTCTTTAAGTCGGCCATGGTTCAAGTGACCGATACAGACCCTTTACAGCCTCTTGTTTCTAGTATGCCGGCAGCAAATGATTTCAGTACTTTTCATTTTTGTGCTATCAAGGCATGTCAGCAACTGGTGAGCACGTTATTTTTTCTTTTAACCGCTATTGCAGCAATTCCAAAATTTGTCCTCAAGGGGCATATAAGCAAAGTCCTGAGACGTATGAGCTTTATCCCGAGTCCCTTTTAACTATGAATATAGAATTCCTCTGTTCATTTGCTTTCATTACAGCAGTGAAAAAATTTGGCACCCTCATGAGCTTAGTCATGAGCAACGATGGCACTGTTGATTGGCAATTAGGGACATGCTAACACCATGCATTTTGAACTATCTAGTATGAAACTTTGCCACAGGAAAGGCTTAGAATTTCAAATTGTGAATTTCCGTAATTTATCGATATTATGAAAATACATTAGCAGATTAGCAGAAATAATAGCAAAAAGGGAAGAATCTTGAATAATGGTATTATAGAAGCAACACAAATGGAAAGTAAAAGGCAAAAAAATGAACAAAAAAAAACGCCTCTAAACTGACATGCCAGCTGTGTGGACATCACCAAATACAACGAGAGATAGAGGAAACCATGCAGAAGGCAAATCAAGCGAAAGGCGACTCTGAGAACCTTCGTTGTCAAGACTGGATCAGGTACACAAAACCACCTTTGGCATTTGAAGACACGAATGAAACACCGAATGCCCAGCATCTTTGATGTTACTCTCGTTGTAAAAACTTTGTCCAAGTCCAAGGTATCCCTGCAGACTATGCATTTCACTAAGTGCTAATTTTGTTCCCTCTGATTTTGAGGAAATTGCCTAGTACCTCCTGCGCTTGATCTCTCAACGCTGCAGCTAAGTGCTAGTATAAACCATTCTCTTGTCCGACCCACTATTTATTGTGGCACAAGCTGCCAATTGAGATCGTTAGTCATTCAAATTGTTTGTGACAACAAAGTGTACCACCCTAGTATCCCAGTCACTCCCTTTGTGTTTCTAACTTCCTT
The DNA here is from genome assembly GCA_002080025.1 of Modiolus philippinarum. NCBI lineage: Eukaryota > Metazoa > Mollusca > Bivalvia > Mytilida > Modiolidae > Modiolus > Modiolus philippinarum. The sequence continues at coordinate 60,026 of MJUU01004974.1, read as the reverse complement.
TGAGGAATGTAAGTACATTATCTTACTCTATTGGAAGGATTGTTTGGTGTAGGATCTTGAGCTTCATTTTGAGATTTTTGGTCCATATTTATTAAAGGGATAGTGAAGAATTTTTCAGTCGTCTGTTATGATATCGTGTCTGAAGGTTTTGTGGTAACTAGACCCGAAACATGTTTGGCATTTTCTATTTTTATTTTTTGAAAACTGACGTAGCGTGGTGATTTTTAAGACATACAATTCCCTTTAGTTCTTGTTCTAACTATTATTTTCTCCAAATCTTTATTAAATGAACAGAATCTGTGACACAGAAATTCCGTCTTTTGCCACCAAAATTTGTAATGTACACGTCAGATAATGCTACTTTTCCCGTGGATCCGTACCAGGGTTACTTCATGGATTTGCCGACCATAGAGAATACCCTGTGGAGTAGTAGTGTAGTATTCTTGTTAAATTTTTAAGATATCTTAACTAGTGTACGGTACCCCAGTTCTTAGTAAACTCGACTGTTGTTTTATGTGTTCTAATCGCTTGTCACTGTTTCGTGGATAAGGTCCCTATGGTGAAGTTTCTATTCCGACTAAAGGTAAGTCACCATTGACTTCTTGCTATTAAGTACCACGGCGTCAGTGGACCAAATGGGTCGTATATTTTTGAACACTGTTATCGATTTTAATTTCTAACAATTTCTAAGTAAATATGTGACCAATGCCTCTTGCTTCAAATGAAGAAGGAAGTGACACTGGTACAAGGCCAATGTACCTGTAATACGTATCTCCGGACAATCTGTTACCGCCTTTTACAGAAAGTATTGGTGGACCAATCCATTTTGAAGTAGCAACAGTTCTTTTCCTTATTCAATATTTACCTTCCTTCATGATTCACTGTGTGAAAACAAGAATCGAATTGAGGATTAACTACAGTGAAGTCTCTTTTATACTCGGATTGGACTAGTCTATTGTTTGCAAATACCCCTCATGGATGAGTCGATTTATGATCATCAAAACGTCTGTCTAAACTCAGCAAATCGATCTATATCTTTAAAGTCACTGGCAGGGGATTGAGTATCCGAATGAGGTATCAAATTGTAGAAATCACCTTATGCTTTTTTCTATAATTAGCCACTTATATATACTCAGATCTCAACATATTCATAATCACCTATCACCGATTACGTATCATGACCAGCCTTATATCAAAGGAAATAGGCATTCAACAAAGGTAATAAAAAATTCTATTATTTCAAGTTCCTTACCTATCTCGCACTTTACAATAAAAAATACTAAACTGAAAACTCCCATTCTTGTAAATTTGATGTCTACTGACGTCTGCAGTTTTGATTTCGCACCCTAAACAATAATTTTGAAATTTACCCCAACATCAGTTCCTAGCGGCCATGATGCAACGGACCTGAAGACAGTTCTGACGAAGGAATTTCCCTGTTTGAAAAAAATAAGTTTATGTTCTCAAAATATACACAAAATGAAACAACTATTCCATGACAAAAACATGCCATAAATTGTCCAGATTTTCTTTTCTTACCAATTCAACTTTAGCCCCATCAATGTAACTAGTAGTAATCCTTGGCATGATGTAATACCGAACAGGTTCGACCGGCACCACAGGAACATTCCATGTAGTTTAAGTTCCCGTTTCCTTTTTGGTTAAGGGCGACAACGGCAGATCACTTTGAGACTAAGTGATCGAAGTGTCAGTTTGGATCCTGGAACAAACAAATAAATTTACTTCCTCCACATATGTTTTTTTCGGGTAACAAAATACCTGAACCTCGTTTTTGACAAAGTCCGTATACGATGACGCGTGCAGTACTGTTGAAAACTTGTTTAAGGACCCCATCTATAGCACAATTACTTGTGTCGGTGTCTAAAATAAAGGATTTCGCAAAATCTGAGTGAAAAGGGATTTGGACATGGGTCAGTTTATCTTTAAACACTTGGTCTTCGTTTGCACAAAGGGAACTCTACCCTTTTCGGTAAGTGTATGAAGACAGTAAGTCATTCCTGAAAATTTCTGAACGTAGCACTAAGAGTAGCTGCATAACACTCACAAAGCAACTCAGATAACTAACATCCCTTTGAATGGGTCACTCTTTTGTACACTTAACGGTATCAGTCTCGGTGGTTTTCCTCATCCGCTAACTTTAGGTCTACCTTTTTGATCTTATTGAATAAGTTTTGTTCCATCTCATCAAAATCTCTACCCAAAACTGTTATTGTCAAATATGTGAATATATGAATGTCAAATTGAAGCCTCAGATGACATTTTCCATAATTTTTTCGAAAGCTGAAGGTGCTGAAACGAGTCTAAAGGGCATGCGACGAAACTGGAACAAACAACGTCTCTTGGCAATTGCTGTATTGAAACAACACTTTCTTCTACTTCTACTTCTACTTGCCAATACCCTGAGCACATATCAAAGGTTGAATCATTTGTTTTCCGGATAAATGTTCAAGAAAATAGTCGATTCTTGGTAATTAGTACGGGCATTCAGTTGACAGTAATAGACACAACACTGTTTGAAAACAAAATAAAATGTTCCATTCCTAAGGTTTCCTGGATCTCCGTTGGGATCGACTGTTCCAGTTCTGGGGTGACTCAGAAGCCATGTGCCTCCTTTCCTGGAATGGGAACCTGTATAATTCGTTCTATTTGGGAGTGCAAACCTCTCTTCTGGGCATTTAACTATGTGGTGATATTGTCAACTTGATTGTCAGGTAAATCAACAATTGCTACGGTCAACCAAGTGGCAAAAGTTTAACTGATCAGAAGTCAAAGTTTACACCCCAAGCTTACATTCTAGAACTGATCTAATGTCGTTAAAAGTACACATTGTATACAACTGTAACTTTTATCGTTTGATATGTATACACTGTGTAGTCTTTTTAAGGTAACAGAATGTAGGTGTGGGTGTTTAAGCTTGACTTTGATTCAGTGAAAGTTTTGCAACTTGGTTGACCTTTGCAATAGTACCCTCTGCGGTTGACCTCTCAACGATGTAGCCAAGTATAACCACTTCTCTCTGTCCGTCCCAACCATTTACTGTCGCACAGGCTTTGAATTGTGGTCAGTTGTATTGCAAATGGGAGTAATAACAAAATTAATGAACAGAGTTGTCAAAAGCCGAGGTCCATGAGACAAGACGAATCAGGTGGACCGCAATGGTCCTGCAGTCCTTTTCACAAAAAATCTTACGACAAATTTTAATCGTAAAATGGAATAAAAAAGATAACAGGAAACACCTACAATGGCCGAAAAACATAGCCACATGCCAGAAAGTAAATAGGAATTGCACAAGAAAAAAACCCCAGTAAAAATACAAAAGACAAACACAAACAACGATAGCAACTCGGGACAGCCGGACTTGGTACTGGCACTAGCAAAAGCCAGCGGTAGGGTTAAACCGGTTTATGGGTACCCAAACCTAAGTCTATATGAAATGTTAAAGACTTCCGACTAAATTTTATCGTAAGATTTTTTGTGAAAAGGGCTGCTGACTTGTAACAGGATTTTCAAAACAAATGGTGGTTTATACCGGTTTTATGGCGCGTCAGACCAAGCCTTCTATTGCGGTAGTACGTGTCCGGTAGCAACTTGAAAGCAAGTGCTATTGAAAGGTCGTAGGCAGATGAAAGAAAGTATATCTTCAAAGTTTATCACCTTAATATCCCGATGTCGCACTCATTTGTTTCTAACTTCCTTTATGGTCCTAAATATATTGTGTTTTTCCATTTAAAGGTTTTCTGATCTGGATTCTTTTGAGCTTTCATTGGGATTGTTTGTCTAGCCCCAGTATATTAACGGTATTGATTCAAAGGAGGAGAATTTAGAATTTTTTCAGTCTTCTGTTTTTATACCGTTTCTACTTTACTCGAATCATGTTTGGTGTTGAAAAGTGGCATAGCTATCAAGAGTTTTGGGCGTACAATTCTCTTGAATTGCTGTTGTGTTATTTCATACAAAATCTTTTTTGTATGAACAGAGTTGTCAATGGTTAAAGTGTAAATGTATGTGTAAACTCTATGGCACAACAAATCCCATCAACTCCACCTACATTCTGTAATGTAACGCCTGTTCCCGTAGATACGTACCAGGATTACAAGATTTGATGACCAAAGGATTAGTAGAGTAGTATGCCTGTTTGATTCCAAAGGTATCTAACATAGTGTATGGAACCCATATTCTTACAAAACATGGCTGCTAGGTCTGTATCCTGACAATTTGTCACTATTTCAGTACCAGTGGCTAAGTCCCTATCTTTTGTATTAGGGCTGAACGGGTAAGTGACTACTAACTTTATTCAGTACTACGGCGTCAGTGGAACACAGGAACATCATATCCCCTAGCAATTCCAAAGTGAATATGTGATCAATGCCTCTCGGTCCCTATGCACATTCAGTTATTGAAATGCTTTTTATACGTATTTGAGATATGTGAATTAAAAATTAAGACCATGTCCACATTGGAACTAGTTTGATTCTTATAAAACCCATGTCTATTCATATTTGAGATATTTGGAGAGATTGCAATCGATCTCAATCAGGTTATAATCGTTCTCATTAGAGCCGATTGCGATCGATCAAAGCACTTAATTCGCGATCTCGCTCGATCCCAACTCAGTGTTCACATCAAAGCCGCAATCGTCTCTATTTGAATCCTCTTGAAACCATTTCTTTTTTTAGTACCAAAAAAAGATCAATTGCGATTGATCTCTTTGTAGGAACAGTCAAAACCGATTTGAATCGATTCAAATATTGAAAGTGTGAACGGGGCCCTAGACGAAATTCCAAAGTAACCTGCAACAATTTAACTTCCACGTCACACGAAATTATATTACCCTGTAGATTAGGAGATGGATTTTGTTGAGAAAACTTTTACAGATATTTGAGATATGTGGATCAAAAGTATTTGAGTGAAAATCCAAAGTAACCTTGCAACAATTTGACTTAGTTTGTATTCAATGGCTCTTGAAGACAGCAATATCGATGATCTAGGCCACTTTTAACTTTTAGTGTTCATAATTTATAATTTAGTGTTTGATATAATATGTGTACATATTTTTACCTTTTAACGCATTTCAACAAGACATTCAACTTGTTTGATTCTGGTCTCTAACTTTCTTTCCAATTAAAAATGACTTCCGGGAACTGAACTTATCGAGATTGGACTTCATGAATTTTGTTATCATGAACTCATTTCACTACAATTTCGCTATCTAACTCTAAAGTAATAAAGTAACCATTTTCTTACATTATTTTTTCTTGAATGAGCGTATGTTATTATATTGTCATCAGTATAACTACTTCTTTAAATAAAACAGAAAAAAATCATGTATACAAATGTTTAAAAAAGACACTGGACCTTATATAGATTCTTCTTCCAGTAAAGTGCAGGACTCTCTCTGGAGCTTGTCGCACTTCGGTGCATGCTATTTGCTAACTATTTACATGTTAGTTGGCTGCCAGATGTTGGAATGTGCGGTTAAAACAGTGCAACGTTACTCTGCTGCTGACGGACCTACTTTTAATGTTTAGTCCAGGGCATTCGCTGTCACTAGTTGTTCTGGCAGTGAGTTCCACAGTCTGATACCAGAAGGAAAGAAAAATACTTGTATACATCTGTTCTACAGAAATGGTACCATATATCATAATGTGTTTCCACGGAGAGTCAGTGTTGACTACAGCAGGAATGTCATTTAAGTCGTAGGTGGTGCGATACATCAGTATCCGTTTTGCATTACTTCTACGCTGCTGTAGAGAGGGCCACTCGAGATCTGCTATCATTTGTTTTCTTTATATTTTATTTTTTGGTACTTTGTTGTCTATTATATATTGCCCGCCAGACTGTGCAAAAGTTTCAGCAAAATCGTTCAGTTTTTTTATACAAGCAGGAACATTTGTGTGAGTAATGTCCATAGATTACTTTAAAAAACGTGAGCAGCTTCATTTTTTTTCAAAAATTTTTCAAGGTGGCTTCCACAAGCATTTTGCTCTTCAACCATCCATATAAAGGCTTTGAATGAGTTAATTTCACACTTTCCTTTACAAATACATTTTATATGTATCATTTTTACATTTTTAGAGTCCCATTGACCATCTAATTTATAAATAGAGTGATTGTCGAAGCACAAACAGTGCACATTGGTGACATCACTGCTGTGAAACTCAGTATGGGGTTCAGTGTCGGCTAAATGTATTGTTTAGTGTCCCAAATGCTATCTAACAAACCCCAAATACATTGTGCTAATATTTAACGACATTTACAAGATGTGTCAATGTGGAAGTCGAACCAAGGATAACGGGGCATATGTTATCCCGAAGGTGTATAGATCGCACGGGATTTCATTGGCACTGGATGAACGATCGGGCTAGATGTAGAGCAGACAGTGTATCGACGCTTGAATCTGGTTGTATCCCATATCTTGATATGCTTAATTCATAGTTTAAGGTGGTAAAAGGATAGTCCCTCGGTCTTAAATCATTAGAAATATACGTATAAATAACAAAATACCGAAGTCACTGTTAATTTATTTTCTACATATGCGCATTTCTACAACTTATGTCTCATCAGTGCAGATCAAGCCAAAACATATATATAAGTGTGATAATAATGTGTTGGTAAGGTGAGCTGCAAAGGTAGAATGTATGATTCCGAATTCCAACAGTGAAAAGCATCTTTTTAAACCTGTTAACATCGGAAAATCCAGCAAGGTCTTCGGCTGGATTTGAACCCCTGCTTGTTGTCATCTATGGCAACACCGCCTGCACTATGTCCAGCGCCCTAGACCACTCGGCCACCTAGGCTATATAAGGAGATCTAGGGTTGTAACATAGTACACGATGAACATTAGGTGGGTAGGAAATAGATAGAAGAAGGATAATGTTGCAACAGGTAAGATACATTAGGTATATAGATAATAGTGTTGCACACAGCTCTATATAATATGATAATAATGTGTTGGTAAGGGTCTATTTCCTACCCACCTAATGTTCATCGTGTACTATGTTACAACCCTAGATCTCCTACGAGGAGGAATGACCCGGTTACCGAAAGCTATATTTTTATATAGCCTAGGTGGCCGAGTGGTCTAGGGCGCTGGACATAGTGCAGGCGGTGTTGCCATAGATGACAACAAGCAGGGGTTCAAATCCAGCCGAAGACCTTGCTGGATTTTCCTATGTTAACAGGTTTAAAAAGATGATTTTCATCACTGTTGGCATTCGGAATCATACATTCTACCTTTGCAGCTCATCTTACCAACACATTATTATCATATTATATACAGCTGTGTGCAACACTATTATCTATATACCATATATATAAGTAGTTATTTATAGATTATTTTATACTTATTTCTTTATAAATGAAGATGTCCTTTGAAACTCCTTCAAAATCTAAAATTTCAAACTGATTGTAATAAATGTCGCCTTGTCAGGCAGAAAAGAAAGGCGAAGATCTAAAATCCCCACCTACTCATTACTCGTGTCGCAAAACGAGTGATGGTTATTCCATGATTGCAACCAATATTCTACTATTTCAAGCAATCAACAGCTAATTATTTTAAAATCCTTTGCGATTAGATCATGGAGGTGGTATTGAAGAATAATTTCAAGTATCACCAGACAAGTAGGTACAAAGCTAGACATGGCTTGTAGTGAGATATCATCTGGTAATGAATACAATACAAAGCTAGACATGGCTTGTAGTGAGATATCATCTGGTAATGAATACAATATAAAGCTAGACATGGCTTGTAGTGAGATATCATCTGGTAATGAATAAAGTATTTTCAGAAGAACTAGCATAGAGCGTAACACATTTTTGTGTGAGAAGGAAGAACCAATATCTGAATTACGACGAGCTATGACCATGCAACTTGATAAAAGGTTAAATAAGTGTGCTAGAAACCTGAATAATGGAAGGCTTCTAGCTTTATTGAGCGGTGCTGCTGTAGTTGCACAGGAGCATAAACTGCACCATTTGTCTTGTCTGACAATTCTTTACCACAGAGAAAGAGTAAATTTAATAAGAGTACATCACAACGACACCAGAAAGGGAAGCATATCCTCCCGATTTTTCGGAGTTGCTAGCACATATAGTGGCCACAAACACATATAGTACTACCCCTACTGTATTTCGACTTATATATCTTGTCGGTACTCCAACTATTTGAGGTGAAACCACTTGGTGTCAACACTACTAGATTGAAAGAAAAACTTCTTGCAGAAATCCCAGATCATGAAGCACATGAAAAGGGAAAGGGTATTCTTCTTGCTTTAAAAGGGGATATTGGCACAGCATTGTCACAGGCTCAGACTATTCACATGCTATTATACCTGCTAAAGCTGCTAAGGTATTGCAAGGACATATGATAGAGAATAAATCCACTTTTACCGCAAAGTTTGAAGAAGGTTGTGTTTTTAATTTAATTCCATCCTCGCTCATTCAGTTTTTTGCATAATTGAACACGGTGTCGATATTCAATCACAATTAAGATTCGGTGCTTTAAGAATTACTTCTCAAGGGCTCAGCTTTTGCAGTATAATTGTTATGCAAAGTACAAAGAAGGCGCAGCCACATTTAGGCATTCGACAGATCGCAAAACACCAATTTCTGTTTATGGGTATGTCCGTTCACTCAAAAACTAGACATATGTTCCTCGTACACCTATTTCTTATGATCGAGTCCTTGAAGTATCATCGCAACTATTAGTAATACGTAATTTGTCTATCAGTCATGCGGAAAGGACTGTTTTTTTTTCGGAAAGGACTGTTTACTACAGCTGCTATGGTTAACATCGACCATAATCCTATTGCAACTTTAGCAACAACATCTTTTCATGGAACAAGAATTTTTCTTTTTCAGCATCCATCAGCTGACTACCCAGGTGAAAAGCGTGATTCTTCGATTCAACTTGAATCTGTTCCTGAGCTTCCGAAATCATTCACAAATATCCGTCCCGTTTTTTTTTTCACGAAAAAGAATCCAAGTCCACCAAGAACCAACATACATGTACTTTAAAATTTTGATTCAAATATGATTTCAAAATTGACCTGTTTGTTGAACAGGAATGATTTTGAAACGTCAGTCAACTCAGACCTTTCGTGATGATGAAAATATTACTTGGTCGGCTCACCATTAATATGAGAAAGATAACAGGAAACACCTACAATGGCCGTAAACGACAATCACATGCCACAATCCACCAGGGAACCGCACGAGAAAAACAATAAAATGACAAAAGACAAACATGGACAACGATAGGAACTCGGGATAGCCGGACTTGGTACCGGCACTAGCAAGAGCATCGCCAAAAGAATATAGGTCCAGTCTTTGAAACTAGTATAACATCATTGTTATCTCTTCTTCGTGACCAAGCTCATACGATATGTCATGGACACAAAAAAGACACAGTTACAAACTTAATCCATCACAGATTCCTGTAATTGCTGTTGACCAACCAATCTATGTATTAACTAAGCAGATACAGTGACACTGGCCAGACAAGTATGGTGAAGACAAATTCCTTATTATTTTTGGAGGTCTTCATATTGAAATGGCTGCACTGAAATTCATTGGAACACTCCTCCAAAATAGTGGCTGGACAGGGGCAATTTCTGAAGCCGGTACAGCGTCTTTTGTTGATTATGGAACTAACCCTTTTGTCTCTAGTTCAACCATTCATAGAAGGTAATTTCACTTTATACCGCCAATCGTTATGCGAGTTCCACCATTCATAAAAGGAAATTTCACTTTATACCGCCAATCGTTATCTAGTTCGACCGTTCATAGAAGGAAATTTCACTTTATACCGCCAATCGTTATGCGAGTTAATTCCGTTCTTTTTTGCATACAACAATGTGAACTATGCACGATGGCTAACCATACACCTTCGAGACATGATATCACTCGATCAGAAACACCCTAATCTGGCTGAAGGATTCCATAATGGGAAATTTGTTGTTCACAAAACGAATCGTGAATATTCAGCTTTAGCCATTGACCATACTCATGAACAAGCAAATGCTGTCATGAAAGACGATTGAGGCGCGATAGGCATAACAGAAGACCCATTTGCACTTCGGCGATGAAAGGTGGCCGGTCCAGAGGTTTGTCAACTGATTTCCCAATATGAATAGGCTGCTTCATCCAAGCATGAAACGCAAAGGATACCAAACACCATGAACAGACAGAGCACGCGCAGAAGTTATATGCTGAAATGAAGGAAATTGGCAATCCTTTTATGAAAAATACTGAAGATCTGTATACACTCGACACGAAAGGTATTGCTCATCCAAGTGCTTCTGAAATGATTTCCTCTCACTATGAAAATGGCAAAATTCGCTTTGAAGGTTGATCACAAGTTACGAATCGGGGGAATGCTCTTTTTACCATTCCACCAAGAAGAACAAGACAGATTTCTTTCGCCAAAAGCCAGAACCAATATTAGTTGATTCAAAACAAAAATATTTAAAGTCGTCTATTTATCTTGCCAATCTATCGAGTTTTTCCAACGTGAAAATCAGTCCTTTCCCGTTGCATCAATGAGTGATAAAGGAAACCTCCATACTTGTAAAAATCACAGCTTCCAACGGTTTTGGAGACCTACTGCACTACTCGTGACATCCGACCGGAAGCAAGTGTTATCTTTTCGGACGGTTCTGCTTTTATAAACGCACTGCCTCCAAGAATATCCATGACTTTTGAAAAATATGCAGCATTGGAATTTGTTTCGAAAATTGAAGCAGACTGTTGTAATTACGTTCGAGTAGATATTGTGTTTGGTGTGTACTAGTTTATAAGCCGAAGTCGATCAAAGCGAGGCCTAGGCGCCAGACGTAAGGTTACTGATCAAGGGAAAATTCCATCTTATTGGCATAATTTCTTGAGAGACAACAGCAACAAGACTGAAAATAAAATGGCGGCCTTTTTGTATTTCAAGTGGCTAACGGGTTCTTCTGAATAACCATTTCGTAAGGGGTCTTTGTGTAAAATTTGCCAAGACTTGTATCACAATGTGAACCATTTTTTCACTATTGTGTCGAAGCTACTATGATATTTTACTAATTCTGGATTTAAGCCCTTAAAAATGATTTGATTTGATCTGCACTGAAAAAGTTGTAGAAATGGCCACACTCGGGAATAATATTTAAAAAACACCATAACTTTTTTCAGTAGTAAGAGACCGTGTGGCAAACAAAGATTTTTGATAGGATAGGATAGGATAGGATCATCTGAGGATGCTGGTAGCTGTAACAACTTTATCCACTTATTCTTCTTACTTATTAGTACTTAATACTTCGTCACTTCCGGGTTTTGCACTCTTATGTCTATATCGGAGTTAAAGTCAAGTTCTCCCAGACCTTATCTAAATGTATTTTAAATTCCTTCACTAAATTTGCCATGACTACTGTGTCCGGTAAACTGTTCCAAATTTCTACAACCTATTTGTAAAATAATATTTCCTATAAATGTTCAATCTGCAAAAAAAATTATCAGTTGTGAGATCATGGTAAACCTTTATTTTCAAGACCACAATGGACTCACTAAAATGATTGATAAATGGCTAGAAGATATGGACAAAGGTAACCTTACAGGTGTGGTCTATTTAGACTTCCAAAAGGCCTTTGATACTGTTAACCACAATGTTTTACTTTAAAAGTTAAAATTATATAAATGTGATGCATTCATTTAAACGGTTTGATTCATACCTCTTAGGAAGATCACAGAAAATAAAAATTGCAACATCTGAATCTGAATTTAAAAGTGTTCAGTTTGGAGTTCCACAGGGTTCAATACTTGGTCCTTTGCTTTTTATTGTTTACATAAATGATTTACCATTGGTATTAAACGCAACTCTCACTCTCTCTGAGCTTTATGCAGATGCCACTACATTGCACAAATCATCTGACTCTATTCTTACCCTAAATTTGGACCTAAACAAGGATTTTAAAAACATTAAAAAATGGTGCTGCAGAAATGACATGACAATTAACTTTAATAAAACAAAGTGTATGCATGTTGGATCTGAAAGAAAAGTGCGAACTTGTAGTGATAAATTAACTGTCTTTAAAGATGAATATGAAAAACTCCAAAATGTTGAAAATGAAAAGGTACTTGGGAAAACATATTGATAAAAATTTTACCTGGTCAAGACAAATTGATGAAATATTAATCGTTTCAAGCCGAATATTTTTGTTAAACAGACTAAGATCATATTTGTCTTTCACATGTCTTAATCTTTTCTACAAAAGTTACATACTACCGATCATTGACTATTGTTTTACTGTTTAGGGCACAACTTCACAATGTAATCTTGAGAGAATATATAGACTACAAAAGCGAGCTGCAAGAACTATACTAAAAGTCCCCTTTGAAACACCGTCTTAATTAATGTTTGAAAAACTAACATAGATGAACATTTTTACTAGAATAAAATACTTTCAAGCAATATTAGTTTTTAAATGTACACATAATATGGTCTCTGATTATCTTTCCATTAAGTTTAATTGTGTATCTGAAGTGCAATTAATGTACATGGTCACCCTTTAAGATCTGCAGTATCAAACTGTTGTAATAAATGACAACACATCATCCTCAGCTGTAGCAACATCAGGCGTGCCCTGGTGCACAGTTCTTGGGCCAATATTATTCTTAATTTACATTAATGATTTCCCAGAATAATTCCAACACAGCAAACTTAGATTATTTGCAGATGACAGCATTATATACAAAGAAATAAAAACCAGGACGACTGTTTTTAAACTGCAACAAGACCTAAATGCAGCAGCACAATGGAAAACTGATTGGCTTATGGCTTTCAACCCAGATAAATGTACAAAATTTACAATTTCTAAAAAAAACATTCAACAATGACTAAATTCTTCACAATCATACACTTGAATCTGTAACATCTGCAAAATACATAGGTATATCTCTTACAATCAAATCTTAAATGGAACAATCATAATAACAACATCATTTCAAACGGAAACAAATCTCCAGTATTCCTTAAACGAAACCACCGACATTAAGTCCAGAGCATTACAAAGCACTAGTAAGATCTAAGCTTGAATACAGTTGTAGCGTCTGGGATCCTCACATTAAAGACTCAAAACAGCAAATAGAAATGGTCCAGAGACGTGCAGCTCGCTATGTATGTAATAAGTATCATAATACTAGCAGTGTAACAAGTATGATTGACACTCTTCTGTGGCCTACATTAGCTGAGCGCCGTCTAAAAACAAGACTAGTCATGTTCAACAAAATTGTGCATTTGTCTCATATAGCTATCCCATCAGACCCTTTTATTCTAACAGACAGAAGAACAAGACAATCCCACAATATACAGACTTCAAAAGATATCATTTTTCCCCATATACCATAGTGCAATAGAACAGTCTACCATCAAACATCATCCCGTGCATAACAGTTGACAGTTCCAGAGACCAGCTAACTCCGGCTGTTCTCTGTCCAATCTTACACATTTAAACATTTTTTTCTGGTTTTAATCACATCAGTAAATAGGGCACATCTTTTAATGTTAATTTGGCTGGTATATAATCATTTTGTAATCTTATTACACATGCGCAAAAAAAAATGTCACATCAAGTAATCTTCAGCAACCTGAAGTTTTGATGAAAATCCAAAGAAGAAGTTTGCATGTCCCAGGACCAAAATCTGGTTATTTGAAGAAACATTTCATTATTCTGGTACTATTAGAACTATGGAATTCATATGAAAAACTAGACATTTTCAAAAGAAAGTATCTGATTATCTTTTGACACTTCAACAATCTGCAGCTTAGTCAGTCATGACATGCCCAAAACAGAACTGCATAATACATTCTGTATGTGTTTCATTCTTGTACTTTGTATAAATATATGAATATGTTTGTTTGTTTTTGTGATATCATTTTATTTGTTCTACATGCTCTTACTTTTGAAGGCCACAGGGGGGGGGTCATACTAAAAAGCGCCCGAGAGCGCCCGCAGTGGTAAATAGCGCCCGGGAGAAGAAAAAAGCGCCGGGGAGAAATGTTTAAATTTAAAGGATAAACCAAAAGAAATGACAAAATATATGCTGTATATATACTTGGAAATATGACATCTGTATATACTGTCAGAATTTCCTGATCACTTAGTCTTAAATTTTGCCAGCTGAATAGTTACAACCCGAGACGTTTTCAACTATGAGGCACCACAAAACAATCTTGCAACTAATAAATGTATCTACAACCAGCTACAACAGTGCAGCGCGATGAAAAATATTCCATAGTCATTCATTCAACTTGTAGCGATCTTTTACCATCTGGGACAATTATATTGAATGCTTAGACTTCTATGGTACCCCGTTAGTCATATTTCAATTTGTACTTAAACCTGGGACCAATATAGTTAGACATATTAGTCCCAGCTTGAACTAAAAATAATTAAAATATAAAAGACTGATTAAAAGATCCAATTTAACAACAAAGAAAATAAAACCTGCGTCAGTTTCTTCCCGTCGTTAAGACAGATATGAATCATAAACGCGGACCTCAACGAAGACACCCTCGAAAATGAAAATAAATAACGAGATACCCGACAATGAAAAGTTGACTTTAAAAATACCTTTTAATGTGTTCACAAAGATATGACATGATATTTTTGATTTCTAATCAAGCAATTTTACATGTAGAATCGTGACTTGCAGTTAAGTTGCAGTAATTGTGCAAGTCTGTAAAACTGCACTCGCATGATTTTCTAAAATTACAATATTTTGTCTGAAAATCAAAGAAAATAATGTATTCAAACGAAAGAATTACAGGAGATTTCTCTAAAGTGATAAAAAACTATAATCAAACACCACCGTTATTAACAGATTAGTATACCCCGGGCGCTTTTTTTACTTCTCCCGGACCATTTTTTACTTCTCTCGGGCGCCTTTTACCTGCCCGGACGTTCTCGGGCACTTTTTAGTATGACCGCACAGGGATAAATTAGCAACTATAGACAATTTCCAACTGGTGAATTTTCCCGGAAATATAGATTTTTGGACGTCACAATGTTACGTGACGCAATTTACTCCGATGGACCCCAGGTCAATCGGGGCAAATTACTAAAGCGCCGCCTGGTGGACGATCATCGAACTACAAAACTGCGGCTATTAGCCGCAGTTTCTTCTATTTGTGTAACTGAAAGTCGGCACTTGTTTTAATCGTATTACACGGCACAGGTGACCTGACAAACTTACCTGAGCACCTTCCGACACTTGTACACATAGCAGGGGGTCAGAATAACATTTTTGCCATGTTTATTCAAACTGAAATGTATTTTATGAAATAATTAAAATTACCCGTAAAATGCATACTCGAGCTTGAGGCAGTTATATGCATCACATTTATTAAACTTTTAAAATCGTATATTATCGTTATATCTTATTTTTATTCCTAAAATTTTATATTTCAGCATTTTTTTTAAACAATTACGAAAAAAAATGTATTCGATTTAAATTTTATCGGAATACACTTCAGTCGATTTCTAGGTGACACTGGACACACCTGAAATAATAATGTTTGGTGTTTGATGGTAAAATGTTGAATATAAAAATGAAAATATATTTATTTATTTTATACGACCAAAACGATTTATTTCACCATCTCACATTTATGACTATAAATAATTTTTGTTGCAACTGCAACAGCAAGACATGCAGAGGCGCAGTAGTTGCACTACACAAGCATGACTGAAAGTAGAATTTAGCAACAATTTTTACAAATCTTTGATTGCAGAAAAGTTTTTACACAGTTTAATACAATATGACCATAACATGTGAATGATTTCCACAAGATATATACACAAGACATTTCCCGCATGGTCGGGAATCAGCAATACACAACACAATAATGTCTAGGTCAACAGATATTAGGGCCTTCTAAAACTGCTTGAATATGTTAGGAACTTTGTAGGACAGAGCATCAATACATTGCACTGATACAAACTACAAAAGGTTTAACTTTGGTCATGTGGCCGAACGGCATGTTTGAAAAAATATAAGCCAACTGAGCATTGGAATAATGTTACTTTTTGACATTTATTCTTTAAAAAGTCTCTTGTGGGGATTTACCATCAGAATAAGTGCAGGACGACTCTGAAGTGGCAAATATTAATGAAATGTTAATGAAAAGAAAATTCAATGGGTGTCAGTGAAATTGTTCTAAATGTGAAATTGAAATTAGTTTGGAAACGAAAAACAAATGGTTACAAGTATAGATTTCTTCTCTTTGTAAAGCTACAAGCTATGCTGTGGACAAGCATTATGTATAGATATGTATGTGATTGCATGCGCCGATTCCAGAGTGTTTCAATTTTCGAAAGCTACTTTTTTGAACTGATTTGCTTTAAGTAGCAGACTGCAATAAAATTATTTTCATTTCAGGAAATACACAATGAAAAGAAAAAATGCGCATATTTTCTTTCATGTTGAATCTTGATTTCGTCTATGGTGAAAAATTCTGCATGTGAATAAAAAAAATTTTCATATACAAAATAAAAATAAATGAGATACAAAATGTTTGCAAAGAAATTTTGTAAAAATAAGCATGTCCTTTACTAGCGGTAACAGATACCTATGCTATGTCAATGTCGGTAATTAAACAGAGGTCTGTATCGTGGCTTGTTGATAGTCCTAATAGGTGATTTGCCAAATTACCTGTAACACCCACCTGTCACCTGTGGCCACAGGTAACAACTATGTTGTGTAATGTAATCATATGTGATGTTAATCAAAGTTGTAATAGAAAATTTTCGTTTCAACAGTAGAAACAAACAGTATAGCTAAACTAAAGTAATAAAACTTTAATAAAACTTTAATAAATGGACATTAATAGATTTTTTTTAAATTAAAAACAAAAGAGAAGAGAAATGTGTAAAATATTTTTACATAATTATTTATTAACAGCGAAGTGGTAAGAAAGGCAAAAAATTAAAACACTATGAATATCCTCCTTTATTGCCGGCTTTCTACACGATAGCCGCAGTTTTTAAACCGGAAGTGAGAGGGGAGATAAATCATGTAAAACTGGAAATGGGTCAATTCATTCATAAAACGAAATTGGAAATTCGTCTATTGTTAACTGTGCTACCTTCTTGAAATAAAGAATTTTTATTTATTTCGGATGTATGTCACGGCTCACTCGGCTTACAATCCGAACACTCCCATGTACCGTCGCATATAACATAAAAAAAGATAAAAATATATATATAAAGTCTAAAAGGTGATTAGCTGAATAAAGGAAATGATTGGAATTTGGTTTTTTTCATCATTGTAACCCTGCAATGACCTTGATTCTTTTTTGTTTCAGTTGAAACATATTTTTTTCAATGATACAAGAGGCTTTCAAACATGGAAGAAAATGTTACGAAAGAAAAAGAGGAACCACATTATAAATATGGGGTATTGAAAAAGGGTCTCGGAGGAGGACCGCACGATCTTGGTATTTATCATGGTCTCTCTCTCAGTACTTATATGCAGTCCTAGTTTCACTACTTGCATCTGTTGCAACATAAGTTTTGACTTAGAGGTCGTGGACTTAATTGGACGAATATACTATATTCTATTCTATATCTAGTGTGTCCAAAGGTTTCGGTCTTTAAACTTTCTGCCTTTTCCATATCCAGCTTTGGACTATTGCCATTTCCGAGCATGGCATAAAGATAAACAGAGGGTGGCACAGGGTTATTTTCGTGCAGCGTGTTTGCCGTTTTGCATTTCACGTGTTGCTGTGTTGGAGGGTTGTTATTTGCCGTGTTTCGTGCAAACCAAAAAATGGCATCGTGCAAGCCAATTTCTAATATTCCGTTCCTCATGTTGTAACATTTTAATTCTCGTACGCCGGTGCACAGTACCCCTGTACTACCCTCTAGATATCATGGATATAGTGAGGTTGAACTTGAAGTAATGACCATGGTATATCTAAATATATATATACTAAAGATAGCGATAATCAGCTTACCTATGGCTGATTAATGCTGATGCTCTTCAGATAATATTGAGTGTCGTCTGTACCATATTTACTGTCAAACCAAAAGAGAGTATTGTTGAAGATCTGGAAAATCTGGTTAATGGTCTAGCTAAATACCTACCAATACTACACTCCCCCTTGTTTATATAGAAGGCCCCTGTCTATACTAGGGCTTAATATAATCGTAAAAACATAGGAGCCTCTCGTAGGAGGTCTGATTAACTTTAATTTACTGTAGTTATTGGCTAGTTCACTAGCTAGACCCTGTATGTATCTGTTTCAACTCTGTTCAGTGTTGTGTAGTTGCTGTAGTGGTTTAGTCTGGGTTGTTCATCCTAGCAGTTTCCTGTTGATTGGTGTCCTGTATTCCCCCAAGTCCAGTAAGAAAGTTTAAAAGGTATACATCAAAAGAAACTTAAAAATCCAATGAAAACATATGTACAACTCTTCCTTTTCCCTATAAAACTGATATTCCCACACCCAGGCCAACCTTAAAAAA
>MJUU01004974.1:22036-33440 GCA_002080025.1 Modiolus philippinarum | reverse complement strand
ATGTTCAGCATGTTAAGATCTACCCACATGGATATTTTGAAGAAAATCCAAGTACCTATATATGAGTTGTTGTCCTTTATTGGTCAAATTTTTCGTGATTTTTTACTTTTTGTCCTATATTTCAAAAACGCTTTGAGATAGAGGTCAAGTTTTAATTGCAAAAATGTTCAGCATGTTAAGGATTATATTTTATTGAACACATTCAAGTTTTCCGACCGCTTCCAAAATGGCCGCCAGCGGGGAACTTAGTTTACCATTTGACCTAATGGGAAAATTCATACAAAGAACTTCTTCTTGAGAACCACTGAATGGATTTGAACCAAACTGGGCATGAATGATACTTATGAAGTGTTGACCAAGTGTTGTTACTTTGGTGCGATCCATCATCCAATATGGCCGCCAGCGGGGATTTTAATTTTAACATTGGACCCTATGGGAAAATACATACAAAGAACTTCTACTTTAATTTAGAACCACTAAATGGATTTGAACCAACCTTGGCATGAATAATGTTTATGAGGTGCTGACCAAGTGTTATTACTTTGGTGCCAGTCTGTCATCTTACATGACCGACAGCATTGGACCCTATGGGAAATGAATTTAACACAAGATCTTCTTCTAGAGAACTGCTGAATAGATTTAAACCAAACTTTGCATAAATGATGCTTATGAGAAGCTGACCAAGTGTTGTTTCTTCGATGCTGTTCCATCATCCAATATAGCTGCCTGCAATGAATTGGATCCTAAGGGGAAATGCATACAAAGATATCATTGAAAACCATTGAATGGATTCAATTTAAACATTGCATAAATGAAACTTGTGAGATTTTGACCAAGTTTGTTACTTTGGTGCTGATCCGTCTTCCGACATGGCCACCAGTAGCAAAACTTAGTTTAACATTGGACCCAGTTGGAAATGCATAAAAAGATATTCTCCTCTGAAACTGCTTGAACAATTTCAGTAGAATTTTGATATGATAGTCCTTTTGTGACCCTCTTTAAAGTTTTATGTTAAATAGCTGCCAGCAGGGAACGTAGATTAACATAGGCCCCTTAAGTTTGGAAACTGCATTCAAAAATCTTCTCTGAAACAGCTTGAACAATTTTAATTAAATTTTATAAAAAGTTTCTGATTTTTATGTACATACACCACAAAAGATGGACCATCAATTGGGAATTATAGTGCTGTAGGACCCAGGTGAGCGATACAGGCTCTTGAGAGCCTCTTGTTGATTTTAATTTGCAATATATATGATCGAGTGTGATGTACTTGGTGTTACCCATGCTGTCCCTTATGCCTGCTGGCATGTAAGGCAACAATAAAGGCTTGGGAGGGTGGCTGTGTGATTAAGACACTGGATTTCTGTTCATAAGACTGACACCTTTCGCTGTTCTGAGTGTGGGATCAAATTCCAAAAGTGTCAAGGCTTCATTGAACCTTCCCTGGCTGGGGGGGGGGTTTCACCAATTTTACAACTTGAAACCAAACACAGCAATTGCAACTATGTGAGAAGCTTAGATGTTGTTGATCCGTCTAAAAGCACAGGTAGAGCTTCTGTTAATTGTTGATTGTTAACAGGTGAAAAATACCTGTAAAATTTTGACGTCTAATAAATCATTAATCTTTATGGCTGTCATTAGCCGCTCTTACTACTGAAGTATGACAAACGCTTTTCATTTCCTCCAAACACACCTTCTCTGACCAGTCACAGAAGTTATCCATATAAATGTTCAGATTTACAGGCAGCTTTACAGCCAATCAATAATAAAGTCAATTTAACTATCATGATAGAGATTTATTTGAAGTTATAATCAGGAAATATATGGACACAACTTAATCTGTAAAGATTTCATTATGCTTTTGAGAATGTCTATAAACGATTGTTAGAATTAATAATTTATATTTCAAATCCCAACGAAGATTTGTTTTACCATGTTTACTGCATGCATCTGATATTCTTTTACATTGTAGAACTGATTCAATAAATTTTACCGCATGTCTGTTACATGTACATGTATATCTTGCTAAACAATGTGTCATTAAATATGAAAGGAAACAAACCAAACATTGTGTAGATCATTCATACACATGTAGCATTTTGTCATCTTTTAACAAAGAATCTGTCATTTATTGATATAGAAGCATCAACAAATCAGTCTTAACATCACATCATTTGACCCACAAAAAAGGCCAGGTGAGGATACATTTTTGAATCCAGGCGCGGATCCAGGCAATTAGAAAAAGGGGGGTTCCAATTGGAAATGAAAGGAGATTTCGCCGAGCAGAGTGAGGCGTGAAAAATTTTGGGGGTATTTCTTAATAAAACACCAGGATATTCATTAAAAAATACATTATTATCCAGAAAAAAGGGGGCTCCAACCCCCGGAACCCCCCCTCAGGATCCGCCAATGGAATCGACCCTCTTTTATGTTCCTGTAATAATATTGATTATTTGCTTTTCTCTTATAATTCACCCTCGTTACCTATTCCTCTCACAAATAGTTATTGTTTGGTACTCAACGAGACTTTGAAGCTGGAGTTAGTTATGGACTAGTTGTATCGCTTTTAACAGGAATTTGATTGGTCGAACGCCAAGAAATAGCACATCACGCATGATGTGCAATCTCTTTTTATACGACCGCAAAAATTTTTGCGGTTGTATATTGGTATGGTGCTGTCGTTGTCGTTGTCATCGTCGTCGTCGTCTGTAGACACTTTAGTTTTTGGTCAATAACTTTAGTTCCAGTAGATCAATCCTTATGAAATTTTTACATAATGTTCTTTGGTACAAAAGGAAGACTTGCCTTAGTTTTGGTCATTGTGGCCCCACCCTTTTTTAAAAAAGGGGCCAAAAAAAAAGGTTAAATTGGGTGTTTTCACATGTTTGTCTGTAGAATCTTTATTATTAATCCGATTTTGATGGGGTTTCTTTCAGTGTGCTCCTGAGGAAATTTCCAATCTGTAGTATGCCAACGGATTTCACGTAGCATGTACCGCTTACGAGATAAATGGGGCCCAACAGGGGCAAATCGCAAGAAAATGAATTTTTTATTTTAAGTCCGATTTTGATGCAGTTTTTTTTAATGGATTCCTTGTGAAAAATTAATATGGCACTCAGCCATTAGAATTTTGATAACTTGTTTCCTTTCCCAGCTATTAGGGGCCGAACGGGGCCAAAATTGTGAATTTGCAGATTATGTAGAATTTTTATTTTTCATCGGATTTCAATGGGATTTTTTTCTTTGGATTCCTCTTGATCTAAGTTTTCAGCAGTAGGTGAACAGATTTGGCGTAGATCTTACCGTTTCCGAGTTACAAGGGGTCAAAGGGGCCAACAATACAATTTTTTCTAAATATGTCAAATCTTTTTTTTTCATCAGATTTCCATGGGATTTTTTTCTTTGGATTCCTCTTGATCTAAGCTTTAAGTAGTATGCCAACAGATTTTGTGTGGGTCTTACCGTTTCCAAGCTACAAGGGATCAAAGGGGCCAAAAATGCAATTTTTCTAAATATGTCAAATCTTTATTTTTCATTGGATTTCATAGGGATTTTTTTCTTTGGATTCCTCTTGATCTGAGCTTTCAGCAGTATGTCAACGGATTTGGTGTAGTTCTTATTTTTTTTATCAATAAGTGATCAAAAGGGTTGGTTTTTTCCCTAGTTTGTGTCCAGCTAATAACTGTGTCAAGCTTCTTTTTGTGTCCATTTAATTATTGAGTCAAGCACTTTACTGTGTCCACATTCACTTTAAACTACTTTTGTTGAAATTTCAATGGTNGCTGCCAGCAATGAATTGGACCTTTAGGGGAAATGCATACAAAGATATCATGGAAAACCATTGAATGGATTCAATTTAAACATTGCATAAATGAAACTTGTGAGATTTTGACCAAGTTTGTTACTTTGGGTTGATCTGTCTTCCGACATGGCCACCAGTAGCAAAACTTAGTTTAACATTGGACCCAGTTGGAAATGCATAAAAAGATCTTCTCCTCTGAAACTGCCTGAACAATTTCAGTAGAATTTTGATATGATAGTCCTTATGTGACCCTCTTTAAAGTTGTATGTTAAATAGCTGCCAGCAGGGTACGTAGATTAACATAGGCCCCTTAAGTTTGGAAACTGCATTCAAAAATCTTCTCTGAAACTGCTTGAACAATTTTAATTAAATTTTATAAAAAGTTTCTGATTTTTATGTACATACACCACCAAAGATGGACCATCAATTGGGAATTATAGTGCTGTAGGACCCAGGTGAGCGATGCAGGCTCTTGAGAGCCTCTTGTTAATTTTAATTTGCAATATATATGATCGAGTGTGATGTACTTGGTGTTACCCATGCTGTCCCTTATGCCTGCTGGCATGCAAGGCAACAAAAAAGGCTTGGGAGGGTGGCTGAGTGATTAAGACACTGGATTTCTGTTCATAAGACTGACACCGCTCGCTGTTCTGAGTGTTGGATCAAATTCCAAAAGTGTCAAGGCTTCAATGAACCTTCCCTGGCTGGGGGGGGGGGGGGGTTTCACCAGACCTGTCAAGTCTCACGCTTTCGGCGTGAGAGTCACGCTTTCCAATACCAAATCACGCTCTCACGCTCACCCTTTTCAATGTCACGCTTCTCAAATTTTCTAGAAAAATATATTTTAAATAGAAAAACAGCCTTTTCATGATGAGAAACCCAGAAATTGAGGGTTGTTGTGTATTTTTTCATACTAATGGTTCATTTTCTACCAAAGGCCGTGAAGTAAAACAATTCTTTTCAATGGAAGTCACAAATATGAAAGCTTATTTTATGTTTTCCCTTTTTAATGGAAAATTTAGTTTCAAATCACTTGCAATATGCATTTGAAATGCTCCCAAAATGCACAATTTTGCATCTCAGAAGAAAAATCTGGTGGCTATCCACCACATACGGCCTCCGTCTCACTCTTGGAACCCGAGCCCCCTTGACAGCTCTGTTTCACCAATTTTACAACTTGAAACCAAACAGCAATTGCAACTATGTGAGAAGCTTAGATGTTGTTGATCCGTCTAAAAGCACAGGTAGAGCTTCTGTTAATTGTTGATTGTTAACAGGTTAAAAATGCCTGTAAAATTTTGATGTCTAATAAATCATTAATCTTTATGGCTGTCATTAGCCACTCTAACTACTGATGTATGACAAACGCTTTTCATTTCCTTCTCTCCAACACACCTTCTCTGACCAGTCACAGAAGTTATCCATATAAATGTACAGATTGACAGGCAGCTTTACAGCCAATAAAAAAAAGTCAATTTAAGTATCATGATAGAGATTTATTTGAAGTTATAATCAGGAAATATATGGACACAACTTAATCTGTAAAGATTTCATTATGCTTTTGAGAATGTCTGTAAACAATTGTTAGAATTAATAATTTATAATTCAAATCCCAACGAAGATTTGTTTTACCATGTTTACTGCATGCATCTGATATTCTTTTACATTGTGTCACAGTGGTACTTCATTTTCTTTGGAAAACAAAGTGTTCAATAAATCCCAATACCTATGTGGGGGTGGAGCCAAGACAGTGCTAAAACTTCCAATTTCTGGAAGTTATTGTACAAGAAACTGTACAATAAATTTAACAATGATTGTAGAAATAATTCACATGATTACATAATATTATCTCCAATAAATACATGAAATATCTTAATCGATGCCCTTCTAAAAATTCAACCCTGTCGTTTTCGGAAAAAAAAAATGCACCAGCAAAATCAAATTGTGCATGAAAATCTTTGTAAAAATAGCTAATGATTCCGCATTTAATGAAATTTTATAGTGTCCTTTTTTTAGTCATTTAGCAACTGCTGCATGTGTGCGTTATATGCTCTGATAGTAATATAAAAAAACAGGCCTAAATGTGCCCTAATCTTTGTCTGAAAAAATAAATTACATTTGTAACAACAGGTGGATTTAAGCCACCGACTTTTTTACCACCAGAGAAAAAAAATTATAATAATCCTGTATTAAACTACCCGTTTTAACATATAATTATAACACATCTTTACGAACTGTACGTGGAAATGAAAATTAATATTATAGGATTTTTAATGAAAAATTAGGCGGTTTTCATACCATTTTCAGGATTTATATGCCCGTACTCCCTCCTGAAAATCTCTGACAGATTAATAGAGTAATGCTTTTCAATATTTTTTTTTATCCCCGAAGCAGTGCAATGATTTGGATAATATTTACGCAGTGGTACCTTAGGCCAGTTCAGAGATGAGTCCTGATTGATGATTTCTGTATGAGTTATGCCCCTTTTTTACTTCGAAAAATTCCCAAATTACGTGGGGTTTCAAATTCTGAAGCGGTGATGATATATGGCCACGCGTAGCCCTTGTAATGTTTGAAACATATCTATAATTGCAAAACTTAACATCATATTGACACGGGTGAAAAACCCTTGTAGTTGTAGTAAATGTGCATTAACTATAAAATGCACGCGTTAAATTTTGTCAACATTTTTTCAGACAGTTTTCAACTTATGACTACAAGTTAGGCACGGACCATTTGATTTTCAGGGGGGGGGGGGGGCTGGTATTTTTTAGGAAAACATTTTCTGGCATCCATTTTTGTCAAAATAAATTATCTGGACAGCATCCGGGTTAAAAAAATGATCTGGCCCTAATTCTATCTATTAGAAAAAAGGTCTGGCTCAAAAAAATTTCCTAGCATAGTGTATATGGGAAAAAAGTAATCTGGCCTGTAAAGTGAGCGGAAAAAATTTCCCGGCTCTGGTGAAAATCCCAGCCCCCCTGAAAATCAAATGGCCGTGCCTTACTGCTTTGAATTTTGGGAGGATAAAGGAACAGATGGACGGACGGTATTATAAAACAATAGCCAGCAATTTCGCCAGGAAAAGACAGTGTACTTAAATTCACTAACTTCAGTTTTATCACAAACTTTGGATACATATATATTAAATCGAAAGTTGTACCAGTCCTCAAAAAAGAAAAATTGACATCACTTTAATCATGGAAAATCTTTGTATCAATACCTGCCTATCAATGCTGTCATATCACTTTCTTCGCTGGTTCAAGTTAGGCGAGACCTCCCTTGTCATGTAGAATTAAGATATTCAAATACAGGTACACTATTTTCTGTTTTTAACATGTTTGGTTTGATGTGGCACCTTTTCACTTTAAAAATTTATATCCTGCATGCAACACGGCAACATCCAACTAATGTAATACATGTATTGAAATAACTTCGCTAACTGTCACATGGCCACGTGACAATAATTGATTGACATGTCCACTTTGATACAAGCCATATATTGAACTAATATGTATTCCATCACGTGATATTTTGATGGAAGGCTCGTCCGAAGACTCGCCCACCATCAAAATATCACTAGATGGAACAAATATCAGTTCAATACATGTATATATAACTTGTAGAACTGATTCAATAAATTTGTACCGCATGTCTCTTACATGTACATGTATATCTTGCTAAACAATGTGTCATCAGATATGAAAGGAAACAAACCAAACATTGTGTAGTTTCATACACAATGTAGCATTTTGTCATCTTTTAACAAAGAATCTGTCATTTATTGATATAGAAGCATCAACAAATCAGTCTTAACATCACATCATTTGACCCACAAAAAAGGCCAGGTGAGGATACATTTTTTTAATCCAGGCGCGGATCCAGGCAATTAGAAAAAGGTGGGTTCCAATTGGAAATGAAAGGAGATTTCGCCGAGCAGAGCGAGGCGCGAAAATTTTTGGGGGTATTTCTTAATAAAACACCAGGATATTCATTAAAAAATACATTATTATCCAGAAAAAAGGGGGGTTCCAACCCCCGGAACAACCCTCCCCCCCTCTCCTCATGATTCGCCAATGGAATCGACCCTCTTTTATGTTCCTGTAATAATATTGATTATTTGCTTTTCTCTTATAATTCACCCTCATTACCTATTCCTCTCACAAATAGTTATTGTTTGGTACTCAACGAGACTTTGAAGCTGGAGTTAGTTATGGACTAGTTGTATCGCTTTTACAGGAATTTGATTGGTCGAACGCCAAGAAATAGCACATCACGCATGATGTGCAATCTCTTTTTCTAAGTTTCCATTGGACCACTGTGAGATCTCGTTGGACGTGATTTAATTGTCATCTATGAACGGGGTGTTATTTTAAACAAAACAGCGACGTGGCAAGCAAGCAAACACAGATAAGCAGATTGGCACTAGGGAAATAGTTTAAACAACTTGAAAGAATTGTATATTGCTGGATATCAACTCTCTTTACATAATTTCAAATATAATAAACTCGCCAAAGGCTCCTTTGTTATAATTTGAAATTGCATAACTCTAGTTGATATATAGCCATATACAATTCTTTCTCGTTATGAAAACTATAAATATCATTTAAAAATACCAAAACCTACATAGAGTATACATTCACAATTACACAAAGGCATGGTTATGCAGAAATCACACAATAAGAGACAAAGAAACAATAGACCCTTTCACGATAACTGCGTTCCTGTGATTTTGTGAGTGGGTTAACAACAATTCCCGCTAAAATGACGTCGGAGAACAATCAAACAAGACGTCACGTATATTGTGACGTTGCTTTNAAGGCTCCTTTGTTATAATTTGAAATTGCATAACTCTAGTTGATATATAGCCATATACAATTCTTTCTCGTTATGAAAACTATAAATATCATTTAAAAATACCAAAACCTACATAGAGTATACATGTATAATTACACAAAGGCATGGTTGTGCAGAAATCACACAATAAGAGACAAAGAATTAATTGTCATATAGATTACTTTAGCAACAATGTTACATAAAAAGAATTTTTATTATTTATCCTGTACACTTCATTGAAGAATAAAAAGACAGATAAAATGTACATGTACATGTATTTGTAGATATTAGTGTTAAAGTTACAACTAAGAAAAAACACATCATTCCCAAAAACTGACAAAGATGTATCAAGTTATTATACCAGCCGAAACGCGGGGATATGGTAATGCCTGGTGTCTGTCAGTCTGCCTTGTAAGCGCTCTAGCAAGTTTATTTCTCATTGGATTTGAATAATATTTATACAGTAGCTTTAGTTCAAGGATGCCTCAAGTGAGTTCAAAGATGAGTCCTATTCGAATATTTTTGTATGAGTAATGTCCCTTTTTATGCCCTGGATCTTTAGATTGGGGGCATATTGTTTTTGCCCTGTCTGTCCGTCTGTCTGTCCGCAACTTTAACCTGGCTTATAACTTTTAAACCAGATGTGATAGGAACTTCATATTTGGTATGTGTATTGATCATGTGAAGCTGAACACCATTATTCAAATTTCACCAAGGTCAGGTCAAAGGTCAAGGTCACAGAGGTCAAAAGGTCAAAATCTAGATTTTGCTATAGCTCGTTAATTACAATAGCTAGAGACTTGATATTCTATATGTAAATAGATCTAACAAAGCTTAATATAAATCCACCAAAAAAATTTGGGTCCGGTCAAAGGTCAAGGTCACATAGTGCAAATTTGAAAACTTTAAAAACAAATACTGTAACATTGCCTATATCTTTTCAACCAGATGTGATAGGACATTCATATTTGGCCTGTATATTGGTCATATGAAACTGAACAGCATTATGCAAATTTCACTGAGGTCGGGTCAAAGGTCAAGGTCAAAGAGGTCAAAAGGTCAAAATCTAGATTTTGCTATAGCTCGTTAATTACAATTGCTAGAGACTTGATATTCTATATGTGAATAGATCTAACAAAGCTTAATATAAATCCACCAAAAAAAATTGGGTCTGATCAAAGGTCAAGGTCATGGAGTGCAAATTTGAAAACTTAAACAAAACTTAAACATTGCCAATATCTTTTCAACCAGATGTGATAGGATTTTCATATTTGGCCTGTATATTGGCCATATGAAACTGAACATTATTATGCAAATTTCACTGAGGTCAGGTCAAAGGTCAAGGTCACAGGTCAAAAGGTAAAAATCTAGATTTTGCTATAGCTCATTAATTACAATTGTTAGAGGCTTGATATTCCATATGTGAATAGATCTAATGGAGCTTAGTACAAATCCACCAAAAGCATTTGGGTCAGGTTGAAGGTCAAGGTAACTGAGTGAAGATTTGAAAACTTTAACATTGGCGATATCTTTTCAACCAGGTGTGATAGGACGTTCATATTTGGCCTGTGTAATGATCATATAAAGCGGAACACCATTATGCAAATTTCATTAAGGTCAAGGTCACAGAGGTCAAAAGGTCAAAATCTAGATGTTGCTTTTAGCTTGTAAATTACAATTGCAAGAGGCTTGATATTCTATATTTGAATAGATCTAATGGATCTTTGTACAAATGTCTACTTAACCTTAACTTCTAGTGATTGCAATTTTAGCATTAATTTTGTATTGAAGACATGGCTGCTACCAGGGTCAAAGTGTTTCACAAACACATCTTGTTATCTTTGAAAATTGACAAAATATCCTTGTAAGCGCTCTAGAAAATTTATTAGGGCCCTGCCATGAAATGGTGGCACCCTATAGTAATCAGCCTGTCCGTCCGTCTGTCTGTCTGTCTGTCCCTCAGCGTTTTCTATGTCGTACGATAACTCAAGATTGCTTGCACGGATTCTTATGATTTTTAAACTCAAAGTTGAACATGACCAAAGGAAGCTCCCTTTTGTTTTGAGGAAAATCAGAAAATGATTTTGGGGAAAAAACTTAGTTTTTATATGAAAAAGTCATATTTTGAGAATTAGCTCTATGTCGTATGATAACTTAAGATTGCCTTCAGGGATTTTAATGATTTTGATACTCAAGGTTGAACATGAGCAAAGAAAGCTCCCTTTTGTTTTTGAGGAAAATCAGAAAATGATTTTTCGGAAAAACTTAGTTTTTATATGAAAAAGTGCATATTTTGAGAATTAGCTCTATTGTCGTAATGATAACTTAAAATTGCCTTCAGGGATTTTGATGGTTTTGATACTCAAGGTTGAACTTGACCAAAGGAAGCTCCCTTTCGTTTTTGAGGAAAATCAGAAAATGATTTTTGGGAAAAAACTTAGTTTTTATATGAAAAAGTGCATATTTTGAGAATTAGCTCTATGTCGTATGATACCTTAAAATTGCCTTCAGGGATTTTAATGATTTTGATACTCAAACTTGAACTTGACCAAAGGAAGCTCCCTTTCACTTTTCAGGAAAATTTGGAAACAATTTTGAGGGAAAAAATTAGTTTTTATATGAAAAAGTGCATATTTTGAGAATTAACTCTATGTTGTACAATAAATTAAGATTGCCTTCAGGGATTTATATGATTTTGATACACAAGGTTGGTCTTGACCAAAGGAAGCTCCCTTTTGTTTTTGAGGAAAATCCAAATACATTTTT
>MJUU01004974.1:2715-21625 GCA_002080025.1 Modiolus philippinarum | reverse complement strand
AAGCAAATTCAACCAAACTTTACAGGAATGATGTATGGAAGGTCCTTTACAAAGATTGCTCATTTCGTTCCGATCCGATAAAAAACATGGCCTCCAGCGCAGAACTTAGGTTTAATATTTGACCCTATGGGAAAAATCACATTTTCATCTTGCCCTCTGAAACTGCTGAAGCAATTTCAACCAAACTTTACAGGAATGATGTACTAAAGGTCCTTTACAAAGATTGCTCATTTTGTTACGATTCGATAAAAAACATGGCCACCAGTGCGGAACTCAGTTTAATATGGACCCTATGGGAAAAAATCACATTTTCATCTTGTCCTCTGAAACTGCTGAAGCAAATTCAACCAAACTTTACAGGAATGATGTATGGAAGGTCCTTTACAAAGATTGCTCATTTCGTTTCCATCCAATAAAAAACATGGCTTCCAGTGCAGATCTAAGGTTTAACATTGGACCCAATGGGAAAATTTACATTTTCTTCTTCTCCTCTGAAACTGCTGAAGCAAATTCAACCAAACTTTACAGGAATGATGAACTTAAGGTCCTTAACAAAGGTTGCTCATTTTGTTCTGATCCAATGAAAAACATGGCTGCCAACACAGAACAATTTAATTTATTTTGGCCCTATGGGAAATTCACATAAAAAACATGGCCACCAATTACAGAACATAGAAAAATCCTGCTGTTCAGCATTTTGTCAGGTGAGCGATTCAGGCTCAGTGTCTGAGCCTCTAGTTTATAGACATTTTTAATAGCCATGATAGCGGGTATCTATTTTGTGAAATCATCTCCTCCTTCAATTTTCAACCCAGATCATTGAAACTTTACAGAATGTATCTAAAAAAATATAGAAGATGGGCACCTGACTTAATGAAAGTATTTCAGAATTTTTTCGTATTTTTCTGGTCTTTGGAAGTTAGTTCTTGTAATCGATATTTTCAAAAGAGGGTACTAGAATTGTGAAATCTAGTCCTCCTACATTTTCCTACCAAGATCCTTGAAATTCAATTATGTGGCCCACATAAACCAATTTATTTTAAAAGTCCATTAAATAAGGAACCTCTAAAACAAAAACCCCAACATGCAACCCGGCCATTTGAGTCATCTCTCCTCTGAAACGACTGAAGCAAATTCAATTAAACTTTACAGGAATGATGTACTAAAGGTCCTTTACAAAGATAGCTCATTTCATTACTATCTGATAAAAAACATGGCCGCCAGCACGGAACATAGTTATACATACTAGTAGGATTCTATGGGAAAATCACATTTTCATCTTCCCCTCTGAAACCACAGAAACAAATTTAACCAAACTTTACAGAAATGGTGTACAAAAGGTCCTTAAGAAAGATAGCTCATTTCATCCCGATTCAAAGAAAAACATGACTGTCAGCACGGAACTTAGGTTTAACATTGGACCCTAAAGAAAAAAATCACATTTTTCATCTTCTCCTCTGAAACCACTGAAGCAAATTCAACGTAACTTTACAGGAATGATGTACCAAAGGTCTTTTACAAAGATTGCTCATTTAGTTTCGATTTGATAGAAAACATGGCTGCCAGTACAGAACTTAGTTTAACATTGGAGCCTAGTGGAAAATCACATTTTTTCTCCTCTGAAATGACTGAAGCAAATTCAACCAAACTTTACAGCAATGATCTACTAAAGGTCCTGAACAGAGATAGCTCATTTCATTACAATCGATAAAAAACATGGCCACCAGCACGGAACATATTTTAACATTGTACCCTATATATGGGAAAATCACATTTTCATCTTCCCCTCTGAAACCACTGAAGCAAATTTTCCCAAACTTTACAGGAATGGTGTGCTAAAGGTCCTTAAGAAAGACTGCTCATTTCATTCAGATCCGATGAAAGAATGGCAGCCAGCATGGAACATAGTTTAACATTAGACCCTATGGGAAAGATCACATTTTCATCTTCTCCTCTGAAACCACCGAAGCAAATTCAACCTGACTTGTTAGGAATAATGTAAGGAAGGTCCTTTACAAAAATTGCTCATTTCATTTTCATTCAACAAAAAACATGGCCTCCAGTGCAGAATATAGTTTAATATTGGAGCCCAGTGTGACAAAACCATTGTTTTCATCATCTTCCTTGAAACTAGTACTATTCAAGCAAATTTAACTAAATATATAGAAGGTCCTTTGCAAAAAATACTCATTTCAATAGAATCAGACAAAAAATGTGTGATAATGGAGAACATAGCTAAACATTTGACCCCATTGGTAAAAAAACATCATTTTTAATCATGCATGGCATAGAAGCATTTTGTCAGGTGAGCGATACAGGCTCAGTCTCTGAGCCTCTAGTTGTAGGAGTTATGCCCCTTTTTAATTATGAAAATTAACAAAATATGCTTGTAAGTGCTCTGGAAAATTTATTTCTTATTGGATTTGGAAAATGTTTACACAGTAGCTTTAGTTCTAGAATGACTCAAGCGAGATCAAAGGTGAGTACTATTCTAGTATTTTTGTAGGAGTTATGCCCCTTTTTAACTTTGAAAATTGACAAAATATCCTTGTAAGCACTCTAGAAAATTTATATCTCATTTGATTTGGATAATATTTACACAGTAGCTTAACATCTAGGATGCCTCAAGTGTTTGAAGATGAGTCCTGGTTGAATATTTTTGGAGGAGTTATGCCCCTATTTAACTTTTAATTGACAAAATATGCTTGTAACCGTTTTAGTAAATGCATTTCTCATTGGATTGGGATAATATTTCTACAGTAGATTTAGCTGAAGAATACCTCAAGTGAGTTGGAAGATGAGTCCTGGTCAAAAATTTTTGTAGGAGTTATGCCCCCTCTTAACTGTTAAATTTACCACAAATACGTGGGGTTTCAAATTGCTGGAGCGGTGGGGATATATGGCTATGCGTAGCCCTTGTTTTCTTTTGAAGACATTCTCAAGTACTGATTTTTACTTTTGTATCACTTTTACAGATTTTGGTGTATGTGCAAAAGAAAAAGGACTACTGATGCCTTTTAAGTGTAGAAAAGAAGCAGAAAATTTACGAGTATGTCTGACAGCATCGTAAGTTTTAAATTATTTGATATTATACAATCTTGTAAGGAATTCCCAACATAGTGGCATGCCCTAAAGTAATTACTGTTCGTTCATCTCTTCATATTTGAGTTAGGCTTTAATTTTGGTATTTTGCATGGAGATATATCACCTCAAAACAATGTGTCAAGTTTCCATTATTGGTGACCTTTGAACTTGGAACTTTGTCTTTAAGGTCATATTATTGCTTTCTTAATGAAAAGTCGTGTCCTGGCCGCGGGTCCCAGCTACAACTTTTTCATCTTTTGAAATGTGCTTTTGATATTTGATATGTAGTTAGAATATACAGAAATATCACTTTTATTTTACTGAGGACTACAAGGGTACCCTCAGCATCCAAGTCTGAATCCACGTCTACATTTGGGTATATATCTTGATATTTCAGAAGGGTAGGTTCATTTAACTTTGCATGTAGGTGCATCTTAGGTCGATTTGCGGGCTCCAAGGAAATATACGTTCTATTTGACATTTTTTTTGCTTGATTGCCTACCATTTAATTTCAGGTCTCAGTTCATATTTCAGTTACTGTGCATTGTAGGATCATCTACCCTTGTATGTGCATGCATCTTTGGTGGTAGGTCAGCATCCAAGCAAAATTTGATCACCTTGACCTACATTCTGTGGATGGATGACCTGAATTCAAGTTTATGTCAGAGTTCATTAGAGGGGTAACGATTCATCGATGAATTGATTATATAGATCCAAAGTGATGACGATTCCCATATTGTATCATTGGTCCGGAATCATGATACCGAAAACGGCTTTGTTTTATACAACTGCATCCAATCCGATATGTGTTTTATTAGCGCCAATATGGTGGAAGTCGTAAATGTAAACGAAATCATCATTGAGAATGCTCCTACTGCTTATAAATCGATATAATTTCTAAAATTTAATTACAGTTTCGACAGATACATGTCTCAAATATTAAAATAATTATACAATGCATGTCATGGTCTTGATATTTGCTGAATTTATGTCATGAAAACAAGATTTACAATACCACGATACATATCGTGATAGTATCGTATCACATCCAGATATCAGGATACGTATCGTATTGTGAGATTGTTCACGATACTCAGCTCTAGAATTCATATCTCAGGCCTTGTAGGATCTTCTAACCATGTATATGGATGCATCCTTGGCATCAGTTGTCCCTCCATCCGTCTGTCTTGTGTCTGTTGGCTTTTCACTTTTTCAACTTCTCCTCTAGAACCACTCTGTTCAGATCCAATAAGAAACATGGCCATTAGCAGAGAACATAGTTTTAACATTGGACCATATGAGAAAACCACTAAAGCAAATTTGACTTAACTTTACAGGATTGATGTATCGAAGGTCCTTTACAAAGTAGGGGAGAAACGATTAACCGAAGTTTCGATGAACCACGTTTTTTTTTTGTGCGGTTCCATTTTCGATTCTTTAAACCCGTATTTCAATTCAGGTTCAGTATGTTACAAACAAAAGCTAACATTTCAACCACAGACAAAATGACCTGTGATTGCATCTTAGTCAATGCAAATAATATATTTCCACTATAAACATGGCTATTTATGTAACTGCTCACTATATACCGTATATTTTCGATTATAAGTCGGTTCGATTATAAGTCGGAAGGTCTTTTCGTGAAGAAAAACTTTGTATTTAGGGTTGATCACGGAGTCGGTCGGAGATCGTTGTCAAGTTTAGCTGCGGAACCGTAGCTCTATAGGTCCTTTTATTTTTTTCTGATTTGGCGGACCATAGAGCTACGGATTTTCCCCTATATAAAACTTGCGATTTTGCGACACGAATTTTGTCGCACGTTTTTTGACAACCGGACGCCAAGCGGAGGCAGTCTCATTTATGTATTTCGTTTCTTTAAATGTTTATCCGCAACCTTCCATATTTATTTACCAATAAATATTCATTTCCTGCTCATTATCATAACAAACGTCATCGTTGGGGTCAAACCGCCTTCGGCCATCTTGCTGACATCAATCTCATTGGGAACGAGACTTTTCGAGAGGCGGGACTAAATGCAAATCGTATCCGGAACGGATATCCTAAAGTAAATATTTTGTCGATCTCTGATTTGAATAGCAGCATTTATCACTTTTGCAAAGCTTTTTGAATGCAAATAATTAATTCATCTGCATTTAAGAAATATTCTTAATGAATATTGAAATATCCGTTCCGGACATGATCTGGCTTTTATTGCCGCCTCTCGAAATGTCACGTGACTGCGATGTTCAAAATGGCAACTGAAGTAGGCGGGATTACGTTTATATTTGGACAATTTCCTTTATAAATAGAAAATAATGACTCACCTTGCATAATTAAATGTTGTAAGTATTAGAAAAATATGGAAGGAAACGAAATAAATACACTTCGATAGGCGTACTTGGCGTCCGGTTGTCAAATAACTCCCAAAAACGTGCGACAAAATTCGTGTCGCAAGAGTCGCAAGTTTTATATAGGGGTAAATCCGTAGCTCTATGGTCCGCAACTATCAAAAAATTAGCACAAGGACCATAAGAGCTACGGTCCCGCAGCTATGTCAAGTTGTGTACCAAAACTTCAACATGAAATCGCTATAATTTATTAAATGGCGTACATTGGAATAAAAGAATGTCTTCTACATGAGATAAATGCTGCGTGTGAAGCATTTTACATGTGCTAAGAGCAGCTTATTCACGTTTCTAGCCAAGACATCGTATTAAGGGGGAATAACTGAAGTTTGTTTACTTATATCGTACGACCAAATACCCAAAGATATGATAAACGAAATGAGATCAAAAGTACGTGTTTCCAATATTAAAAATTTTTACAGCCGGTCTAAAATTAGTATTAAAATATAAATTATTTCTTTTATATGGGTTTAAAGTTAAAAAAATAATAAACAGTATTGGAAATGTCACATAAGATACGATATGACATTCCTAGGAGAAAGGTGTTAGTTATTGTCGGTTTTCGGTAATTAGTGAAATCAACTTAGTACACAAATAATACACATAAAGTACCTCCATGATGCTGAAATGAAAACATCATGAATTTAGTAAGAAAACAACTAAAAAATGCTTATTTCTTTTATTAAAAGTAATAAATAATGTGTCAATAGAACCAGATGATTGTTGAATACCGGCAAACTGTATTTGGTCATCATTGAATGTGTCTACCGGACATTTTACGTTCTCGACTTTCCTCCTTGGTTCTTGGTTACTCTTATAAGTCGGATCCATTCTCTGGAAATGAATATTAGCTCCCAAATTTCCGACTTATAATCGAGTATATATGGTAAGTCAAAATATTCAAGAGAAATTGGCAACAGAAGCTGAAAATCTTTGTTTTGTTGGAGGAAATAACCCTTACGTAACTTTCCGGTTTTAGCGGAATGACTAATTACCTCTTAAAAGCAGTAGCGAACAAAACCAATTACTGGCGTGTAAAAAAAAATCGACCTGCCGATTGTAGTTTTTTCAGTTTGCTTCAAATATGGAACGTTCAGAGCTAATATATCTTTGACAGCTTTTGAACAGAGAGGATAATTACTTAGATTTTTTATACTTCCAGTTTGAGTTTGCTAAAAATCACTAAATGATAAAGATCTGAGATGAGTTTTAAATATCAGAGCTATAGTTTTTGGAGCAAACAAATCACTGAATTACTTTTAACTATATAAGTAAGTAAGTAAGTAAATTTATTCAGTATAAAATCCAGTACAAAGGATCATCACTGAAATACATTCAGACAAAACAATCAACATCAATTACACTATAGGACGGACACAAGACACAAAATACAATAAGAATACAATAAAGGGCTACGCCGAGCGCAGCATGATATGACCGCAGCATGTCGACTACTGAAATTTGAACAAGTGTAATCAGAAAAATCTGTTTCACATATTTTGATATATTGTAATTTGGCCCCTTTGACCCTTTATAGCTTGGAAACCGTAAGAGCTACGCAAAATCTATTGCCATAGTAGTCAAAGCTTACACAATGAGAATAATCAAAAAAAAAAAATTTTGATGAAAAATGGAAGATTTCACATATTTTTAATAATTGCAATTTTGGCCTCTTTGACCCCTTATATCTTGGAAACATTAAGAGCTACGACAAATCTGTTGACATACTAATGACAGCTTACAATGAGAGGAATCCAACGTAAAAAATCCCATCAAAATCTGATGAAAAATAAAAATTTTAGGTTATCCCCATGTTTGCAATTTTGGCCCCATTGGGCCCCTCATACCTTGGAAAGGAAACAAGTTATCACAAATCTGATGGTGCAGCACTAGTTAACTTTTCATAAGGAATCCATTGCAAAAAACTGCATCAAAATCGGACTTAAAATAAAAAATTAAAATTTTTGAAATTCGCCCCTTTTGGGCCCCATTTATCTCGTAAACGGTGCATGCCACATGAAATCCGTTGGCATAATCCAGATTGGAAATTTTTTAAGGAGTACACAGAAGGAAACCCCATAAAATCTGATAAATAATAAACATTCTACAGTAAAATATGTGAAAACACCAAATTTTGCCCTTTTTGGCCCCTTTTTTAGAAACAGGAGGGGCCATAAAACCCAAAACCATTCCTAGCCTTCCTTTGGTGCCAAGGAACATTGTGTTAAAATTTCAGAAGGTTTGATCAACTGGAATTTGAGTTATTGACCAAAAACAAAAGTGTGTACAGATGACAACGACGACAACGACGACAGCACCATACCATTATACGACCACAAATTTTTTTGCGGTCATATAAAAAATAATAATAAAGTAGTAATTATGATCTACACTCTAATTTCAGTTGTGCTTTCCCTCCGATGAATCACGTAGCTGTACACATTTATTAAAGTAGAAGACTAATTTTGAAAGAATATCAGTTTCTTCACAAATCAATAAGAATACAAATTTATCTTCATTAGTGAACGTTGAAAAAGATGATATCACTTCACATACTTCTTTATACAATTTTGATCTTTCTTCATCATAAAGTTTGCATTCATTTAAAAAATGTACTTCCTCTTCAACTTTTCTTAGGTCACAATATTTACATAATCTTTGATTTAGAGGAATGCTTTTATATCTACCTTGTTCTATTTCTAGTTTATGATTTGATATTCTTAATTTACAAAAGTTCTTAGACGATGTCTTACAGACATTTAGACAGGTATAGTTTTCCTGTTCGTATTTTTTCTTTATTTTGTTATAAGTTCGTAATTTGTTTATTTCTTTATCTTGATGATCGTTACCCGACAATACATAAAAGAAAAATTCTTCTTATCGATTTTCTAGTTTTTTCCGTAAAGCATAGGCTAGTCTATTTTCGGAAAATATACAGTCTGTGCCAAAAACTTTTTCATTCACTAGCCCGAAGGGGCTAGTAAGGTCCTTTGTTGAACTAGCCCGAACTTCATTTCACTAGCCCTTATAGAAGATTCTTTGTTATTAAGGGACAATTTTGACTAGCCCATGGGGCTAGTGACTTCAAATTTTTCTAGCCCGAGACTGAATTTACTAGTCTCGGGCGTAGGGCTAGTGGCTAAAGGCACAGACTGAATATATATAGTAAATATATATAGAAAAACACTAAAAAATGCTAAATCAACTGGTACAATTTACAATTAAAGTAGTTTACATTAATTATATGCACATCATAGAATAAATATTGTCAACTGCCGAGCTGTCACTGATAAAAAGGATGCAAGAATGAAACAAATCGAAACGTATCCAATTGTAGCCCTTGTATCGCGATACATATCAAATCGTGAGGTAGGTGTATCGTTACACCCTAAAACAAAGATTGCTCATTTTGTACTGATCTGTTAAAAAAGTAAGAAATATAGTTTACCATTGGACCCTATGAGAAAAAAATCATCATTTTCATCTTTCCTCTGAAACTATAGAAGGGAATTTAATTGTTCTGTATTGAAATGAAGGTCCTTCACAGAGATTGCTCATTTCAGTCAAATAGGACGAAAATGATAAATGCCACCCCTTAACAATTCTGTTATTACTCCCATTTAACATTGAAACTATGGAAAAATCATATTTTCATCTTTTCCTCTGTAAAACCATTGGAGCAAATTCAACCAAACTCTAGAAGAATAACGTTCTTGAGGTCGTTCACAAAAATTGCTCATTTCATTTTGACACAACAAAAAACATGACCACCATCATTGAATACTGTGAAAGTACTATTGTTCGTGAGTATCCAATTTTCGTGGATTTCGTGGTTTGCTTAAACAATGGAATTAAGTGCCGACGAAATGAATTTTTTCCATAGAGTTTTTATGTATGGATTTTGAAACCACGAATTTAAGTACCCACGAAATAGTGATATTTATGAAAACCACGAAAATTGATGTCCACGAATAAAAGTTCTTCCACAGTAGAAGTTGAACATTAAACCCTTAGGGAAAATCATCCTTTTCAACATCTGCCCTGAAACTTTTGCAAATTCAACTAAACTAAATTGGAAATGATGTATGGAAAATCCTGAACACAGTTTACTCACAACTGGATCTGACAAAAAAAACGTTGAGATGTTGACTTAATATTTGATATGCGAGTTTATATCTGGATGTCTTATAGATCAAGTTCTAGTTTGTTCCTAATTCATTTAAGGTGTACACATTTGTCTTGTTCAGACTTATCTAGTTCTGATATTGTTTTTTTATGCCCCCACCATTGGGCGACGGGGTAATAAGTTTTATCCTTGTTCGTCCATCCATCCGTATTACTTGAAGAATTTCTTAGCTTGTAAATGAAGGAATGATTTGATATTTGGTCTGAAGTTTTGGTATGATGAGTTTTACCCTGTCTCCCCTTTTCAAGTTAGTGACTCATCTACTTCCTGTTTGCCAATATATATCTGGCGACAGCATCAGTTTCCCATGGACACATTTTCTTTTATTTTTCATTATAAAGAGAGAGAGGGTCTTAGTTACCTAAAGCAATGCCAAAGATATTGTGAGGGTATTTTGTCAGATGAGAGAAACACCCACTTGGCCCCTCTAATGAGCCTCCAGTTTATTCTTCCAAATTTATGAACTGAATGTGTTCTGCAAAACGTTTGGATGACCCTTCCTCTCTCATTCCCCCAACCCCACGGCCTGTACTCAATTTGTCTCCCATTTCTATGTGAATTAATGAATAGACGTATGTTTAGTTTAAGGGGATGCAAATGAAAAAAGAAGTGTGTTTTAATTCAGTCATTATTTTATTTTCTAGATATGACGATCCAGATTTTATACGATCATGTACTAGACAATATTTACAAGAACGGACAGATTATAGAGCTACGGGCATAGGAAAATCAGAAAAGATGAAAAAAAAAGAGTCTGCTATGTTATGATGGGTACAGATGTCAGAAAATTAGAAACACGATCTATTGTTGTGATGTATGGAATTTTATAAATGTGTTAACTGTGATCATGACTAAAAGTTTTTTTTTTTTCAAAAAAATAAATTTTTTTAATGACTTGTTGTTTATATAGGATTGTATTTTGTGTTGCCTGATCCTCAGGCAGAAGACACATCAGGGCTCACCAAACTGGGCGATTAGGGCGATTAAGTCGCCCAAAGCTCAAACGTTCTTTTTATCATCTCATGGTTCTTAAATCAAGGCTAGTTGACTTTGTAATATACATTCATTTCAAAAATTCAATGGAAATTGCCCTAAATATTCACGTTTCAACTCAAATGTAAACAGGAAGTGACTTGCAATCTCTAATCTGTATATTCCTCCAATATGTTGGAGAACCATTCATAAAAGAGTGTAGAGGATTAGCAACCGTCTCTTTGAGCAACTGAGTGATAAACTAATGATAAACATGATAAATAAAAAGAAAACTGTGTAAAATTATCCTCAGTATAAATCTAACCTAAATGTAGGAGCACCTCCACCATAAGCTTTTAGGGGAAAGGGAATACAAATCTGATACACCTAAAATAAGATTTTTTTAAAATTGATTCTACATTGTAGATCATGAGATAACAATAATATTTGAATGATTAAAACTGATTTATTATTCACCTGAAAAACTCAAAATCAGTAGGAAACAAATAAAAAATTCCATTAAATTCAGTTGCCAATACGTATACACATACACAAGTCTCCCTGTCATGACCTGAAGTCTCCCTATCTGTACCCTCAGGGAGACTTCAAGTCTCCCTGTTATTTTGAAGTGTGGTGAGCCCGCACATAAGGACACTATCTGCCTTATTCTCTGTTCTTCAGTCTGTCTGCTTGGCAACAAAATTTATTAATATCCCTTCATCTTTCTAAACCCTCCTTACTCTTCAGGCAAACTTGCAGGAGTGCTTCCATTTATATATATTGTGTATGTGCACTAGGCAATTTGTTTTTATACCCCGGTCAAAAGACAGAAGTATTATGGTAAACCCTCTGTCGTTCCGTCCGTCTGTTAACTTTTTGGTTTCCGGAGATTTTTTCTGTAACGGCTTGACATATTGATTTCATATTTGGTATATGAGTATATCTAGGTGAGATACAGATCAAGTTATAATTTGGTTCTAGTCGGCTGATTTTGTACAAAGTTATGGCCCTTGGACTTGGTGAAATTTTGAAATATATAGGTTTCCGGAGTTTTTTTCTGTAACGGTTTGACTTGTTGATTTGATATTTGGTATATGAGAATATCTAGGTGAGATACAGATCATGTTATAATTTGGTACAGAGTTATGGCCCTTGGACTTGGTGAAATTTTTAAAAAATATAGGTTTCGTGATTTTTTTCTGTAACCACTTGACTTATTGATTTGATATTTGGTATATGAGTATATCTAGGTGAGATACAGATCAAGTATGAATTTGGTTCTGGTCGGTTGATTTTGTACAGAGTTATGGCCCTTGGAATTGGTGAAATTTTTTAAAATATAGGATTCCGGAGATTTTTTC
Source organism: Modiolus philippinarum (assembly GCA_002080025.1). Taxonomy (NCBI): domain Eukaryota; kingdom Metazoa; phylum Mollusca; class Bivalvia; order Mytilida; family Modiolidae; genus Modiolus; species Modiolus philippinarum. The sequence continues at coordinate 9,617 of MJUU01004974.1, read as the reverse complement.
TGTAACAGCTTGAAGTATTGATTTGGTATATGAGTGTATATGGTTGAGATACAGATCAAGTTTTAGTTTAGTCCTGATTGGTTGATTGTGTATGGAGTTATGGCCCTTGGACTTAGTAAATTTTTGAAAAAAAAAGTTGTGGTCCAACAATGCCATAAAGTTCGAGTTGCCAGTGGACAAACGTATCATGCGCTCTTGGCGCAGCAGTTTATTATCCCCTTGCCCAACGGGATATAGAATCTTGCTCATCCGTCCGTCTGAGTATCCGTCAGTTCATCCCACCTCAGGTTAAAGTTTGTGTTAAAGTTCATATCTGAGAAAATGCATGTGGCACATCAATCATCTTTGGTCAGTGGGTGCATCTTGGAGAGTGATGCTGCTTCAGATGATAATTGGGTCACTCTGACCTACATTTTACACTTCAATGACTCAGGTTAAAGTTTGTGTTAAGTTTCATATCTGGGAAACTACATGTAGCACGTCAATCATCTTTGGTCAGTGGAGACCTCTTGGAGAATGATGCTGCTTCAGATGATAATTGGGTCACTCTGACCTACATTTTACGCTTCAATGACTCAGGTTAAAGTTTGCATTAAGGTTCATATCTGAGAAACTACATGTGGCACATCAATCATCTTTGGTCAGGTGATGCTGCTTCAGATGATAATTGGGTCACTCTGACCTACATTTTATGCTTCACTGACTCAGGTTAAAGTTTGTGTAAAGGTTTATATCTGAGAAACTACATGTGGCACATTTATCATCTTTGGTCAGTGGATGCATATTGGAGAGGAATGCTGCTTGTGAGAATAATTTGAAATTTTAACTAAATTTGGAAATTGAATTGCTACAGGCGAGGGGATCTGCTGTCATTTCTGACTGCTGCCATCTTGTTCTTTTTTTTATTATTTTTCCAAATTTCATTGCTAATAAAACTTGCAAACATTTTCAAACAAGCATTGGTTTATGATAATCGTCATAGGTCATATTTCGGCAGGACACAATTTCAAATTTCAGTTTTATTGAGAACTCTTAGGGTCACACAGCAAGGCTAACAGACACTTGGCGGGATGTAACTACTTATTTTGAATTTTTTTGACATGAACGGTTAGCATATTAAATTCTGAAGCTGTTATTGTGATCGAGGACTGTACATTGCTATTGTTTAATTGCATCATGTTCATGATGCTTTGAGCTTATTTTTTTTCCCATTACTGTATTTCTTTTATATTTTAAAGCTTGTGGTTAATATAACTAGAGGCTCACATGAGTCTGTATCGCTCACCTGGTGACTGGTTTTATTCATTGTCACNAAGAGACCATCCATTAATGGCATTATTATCCATACTATACATCAGTTCACCAGATGTTACAGTTTCTGACATACATACTTAAGTCACAAGCTTTGAAGGAAACCACCCAAGGACTATTGTGACCAAATTTGGTTCCCATTGGCTCTGTAGTTTCAGAGAAGATCTTTGAATGCATTTCACATAGGGTCACTATGTTATACTATGTTTCCCCCTGGCGGCAATCTTGGATGAGGTATGAACATAAAAATCACAAACTTTAAAGGCGACCACCAATGGACTATTGTGACCAAGTTTGGTTCCAATTGGCTCAATAGTTTCAAAAATCTTTAAATGCATTTCAGATAGGGTCCTTATGTTAAACTATGATCCTTGCTGGCAGCCATCTTGGATGATGTTCCAACATAAAAATCACAAACTGAAGTGGATCACCAATGGACTATTGTGACCAAGTTTGGTTCCAATTGGCTCATTAGTTTCAGAGAAGAAGATCTTTGAAACATTTAAGATAGGGTCCTTATGTTAAACTATGTTCCTCGCTGGCGGCCATCTTGGATGATGTACCAACATAAAAATCACAAACTTTGAAGTGAACGGATGTACGGACGGATGAACGGACAAGGGTAAAACAATATGCCCCCCGACTTTTCGTCGCAGGGCATAAAAAATTTGGGCAGGGGTTCCCCTTATAATCAAGGTAATACATCATGCTGAAATAATTTGAAACATTCAGACCACAATTCAAACAAAAATTAAAAAAAATAGGGCAGAGGTTCCCCTTAAAATCAATAGGGCCAATGTAAAAACTATGTTCCAGATGGTGGCCATCTTGGATGAGGTATGGACCTGCCAGATACATTTTTTGGATGGGACCACCTAAGAACCATTGTGGCTTAGTTTGGTTCCAATTGGCTCATTAGTTTCAGAGAAGAAGATCTTTGAATGCATCTCACATAGGGTCCTTATGTTAAACCATGTTCTTCGCTGGCGGCCATCTTGGATGAGATAGGAACATAAAAATCACCAACTATGAAGGGGACCAGTAATGGACTATTGTGACCAAGTTTGGTTCCAATTGGCTTGGTAATTTCAGAGAAGAAGATGTTTGAATGCATTCCACATAGGGCCTTATGTTAAACTATGTTCTTCGCTGGCGGCCATCTTGGATGAGGTATGAACATAAAAATCACAAACTTTGAAGTGGATCACCAGTGGACTATTGTGACAAAGTTTGGTTCCAATTGGCTCATTAGTTTCAGAGAAGAAGATCTCTGAATGTATTTCACATAGGGTTCTTATGTTAAACCATATTCTTGGCTGGCGGCCATCTTGGATGAGATGTGAACCTGCTGGACGTCTGTAAAAATTGTAGTCCTCGATAAGCTTAACACTTTTGCCATTCAACCTTAACCTCTATAACAAATAGTTTTTGAAATAAAAGTAAAAACGTATAAAAATAATGAAAATTCAACAAAAAAGGGGCTATAACTCCTATATGGGTCGTCAGATTTTTTTNCTTCAGTGGTTTCAGAGGAGAAGATGAAAATGTGAAAAGTTAACAGACGACGGACGGACGGACGACGGACGACGGACGCCAAGTGATGGCAATAGCTCACACTGACCCTTCGGGTCAGGTGAGCTAAAAACAGGAAATTTTGCAGAAAAAGGGCAATAACTCCAAGACCGATTATCGGATATTCTCCAAAATTGCAGGGTGGGTAGATCTCATCATGCTGATCATTTTTACACCTGTTAGATTTTTGATATCTGTAACAGTTTTTGAGTTATTTGCAAAAACATAAATTTACCCCTATGTTCTATTTTTAGTAACAGCGGTCATGTTGTTTGGTCTACGGACATAAAGTCACAAACTTTAAAGTGCATACCCTGGTGATGATTCAGGCCAAGTTTGGTTAATATTGGCCCAGTAGTTTCAGAGGAGAAGATCTTTGAATTAAAGTTAACGGACGGACGCAGAGTGATGGCAAAAGCTCACATGGCCTTTGGCCAGGTGAGCTAATAAGATAATAGAAATATCAAAATAATACCATCTTTCTGAATAGAGTGCACAGCAGATATCAATAAAGACCTATGCCAAGGGCAGCATGATACAACCGTAGCATGTTGACGACTGAAATTTGAACAAATTGTGTTTAACAAGAGTTTTCAGATGACAATATAGCTCACCTGGGATTAGAGTGAAGTCCATGCACAATAAATTTCTAATTTGTACATTTTCAAAACATTTTCAAAATTGCAACATTTACAGAATTTCAAAATTAGATAAAATGAAGTCATATGCCAAATATGAATGCCATACCTTATGGAAGCAAGGTGAAGTTTTTCAAAAATTGCCCTCAGGGCAAGGTCAAGGTCAAAATATGGCACCTCTATAAAGCTGTCATCATAAGGAAGTCACATTCCAAATATGAACACCCTACCACAAAAAGTCTACCTTCGAGCAGCAAGGATAAAGTATTTTAATAAAGGGCTACGCCGAGCGCAGCATGATACCACCTCAGCATGTCGTCCACTGAAATTTGAAAAAGTGTAATTTAAAGCGAGTATGGACAAACGAAAGAGCTTGACACAATAATTAGAAGGACGCAATAAGGAGATTGACCCAGTAATTAGCTGGACACAAACTAGGGAAAATAAAAATTGGCCCTTATGACTCCTTATGATTCCTCTTTGACCCTTTTATAGCTCAGAAACGGTAAGAGCTATGCCCAATCCAATGACATACTGCTGAAAGCTTATATCAAGAGGAATCCAAAGAAAAAAACCCATCAAAATGCAATGAAAAATAAAAATTTTAGGTAATCTGCAAATTTGAAGTTGTGGCCCCTTTGAACCCTTATAGCTCGGAAACAGTAAGAGCTACGCAAAATGCGTTGACATACTACTGAAAGCTTACATCAAGAGGAATCCAAAGAAAAAAATCCCATCGAAATCCGATGAAAAATAAAAACTTTAGGTTATCTGTAAATTTTTGATTTTGGCCCCCTTTGGCCCCCTATAGCTGGGTAAGGAAACAAGTTACAAAAATCTAATAGTAGAGTGCTATGTTAATTTTTCATAAGGAATCCTTTGGAAAAAATTGCATCAAAATCGGACTAAAAATAAAAAAAAATAAATTTTTGAAATTCGTCCCTTTTGGGCCCCATTTATCTTGTGAGCGGTACATGCCACGTGCAATCTGTTGGCATACCCCAGATTGGAAATTTTCTAAGGAGTTTACTGAAAGAAAACCCATCAAAATCCGATAAATAATAAAAATTCTACAGTCAAATATGTAAAAACACCTAATTTAACCCCTTTTGGCCCCTTTTTCTTAAACGGGTGGGGCCACAAACACGAAATTAAAACCCAGGATTGCCATTATGCCAAGAAACCACATACTGAAATTTGAAGATGATCCGTCCACTAGAAACAAAGTTATGCTGGCCACAGACGCCGACGACTGCGCCATACCATAATACGACCGCAAAATTTTTGCGGTCGTATAAAAATTGCTCTCAGGGTAAGTTCAAGGTCAAAATGTCTTTAAACATGGTACACACAGACAGCTCTCATCATACGGAAGTCGCATACATTTACCAAATGTGAACATCCTACCACTAAACAACTGAATTCTAAAAGGAAGATTAAAGATTTAAAAAAAAATGCCCTCAGTGAAATGGTCACGGTCAAAATGTCTACAATATGGTACTGGTAGAAATCTCTCGTCATAAGGAAGTCACATACCAAATATGAACACCCTACCACTAAACAACTGGATTCTAGAAGCAAGGATAAAGTTTTTTTTTAAATTGCCCTCAGGCAAAGGTCAAGGTCAAAATGTTTACAAATACTGTTCCACTAAAAAGCTCTCATCATAAGGGAGTCAAATACTGTACCAAATATGGACACCCTACCACAAAACAAATTTATGGTAGAAGCAAGGTTAAAGTTTTTTAAATTTTGCCCTCAGGGAAAGGTCAAGGTCAAAATATGGTACCTCTATAAAGCTGTCATCATAAGGAAGTCGCATACCAAATATGAACACCCTACCACAAAAAGTCTACCTTCGAGCAGCAAGGATAAAGTATTTTAACAAGAGGCTCTCAAGAGCCTGTATCGCTCACCTGGACCATGGCTGACATAGATAAAAGGCATTTCCAATAGGAAAAACAAAACATAAAATTGAGCAGAATACCTTTTTTCTTAAATTACAGTATTCTTGTTTGGTTTCCATGGCAACCAAAAAATCCACCATCCATTACAACCCATAACAGAACACCATTCAAAACTAGAGCTGTCGCCGAATGGCAACCAATCATGCCCCCGCTCATTGAACCCTGAATCAATAGGGAAAGTGCAAATTTAAGCGTGTGTTGACACAGTACAAGTATGGACACAATGATATGCCTCTCCTTTTTCCAAAATACATAAAAGGGAAGTTCTGAGCCCGAAAATCAATTCTATGGGTGCTAGGTAATCTTCCTGTGAAGTTTCATCCTTTTTGAGGCACTTTGAATTTTCCCGCCTTTTTCCAGTTTCCATAGCAACGGCAGCCATTTTGAAAATTCTGAGACCCAAAATCATTTCTATGGGTGCTAGGCATCCTTCTTGTAAAGTTTCATCAAATTTGAGGCACTTTGAAATTTCCCGCCTTTTTTCAGTTTCCATGGCAACGGCGGCCATTTTGAATATTCCAAAAGGATATGTGTGTGCACATCTACTAATTGTAAGTTAGATTCTTTTGAAGTCAAGTTGAAATTTGTTTGCAAACTTTCTAAAAAAAAATTATGAATAGTTGTGTTTTTCATTCGTACGGACGGACGGATGAACGGATTTACGGACGGACGGATGGACAAGGGTAAAACAATATGCCCCCCGACTTTTCGTCGCGGGGGCATAAAAAATTTGGGCAGGGGTTCCCCTTATAATCAAGGTAATACATCCTGCTGAAATAATTTGAAACAGACCACAATTCAAACAAAAATTCAAAAAAATAGGGCAGAGGTTCCCCTTAAAATCAATAGGGCCAATGTAAAAACTATGTTCCAGATGGTGGCCATCTTGGATGAGGTATGGACCTGCCAGATACATTTTTTGGATGGGACCACCTAAGAACCATTGTGGCTTAGTTTGGGTCTAATTGGACCAGTAGTTTCTGAGAAGATCTTTGAATGTATATTCCATAGGGTTCAATGTTAAAACTATGTTCCCGCTGGCGGCTATCTTGGATGAGGTACATACCTGCAAGATAACTTTTTTGGATGGGACCATCTAAGGACCATTAAGGCTTAGTTTAGTTTTAATTTGACAAGTAGTTTCTAAGAAGATCTTTGAATGTATTTACCATAGGGCCAAATGTTAAAACTATGTTCCCCACTGGCAGCCATCTTGGATGAGGTATGGACCTGCCGGATAACTTTTTTGGAAGGGACTATCAAAGGACCATTGTGGCCTAGTTAAGTTTTAATTGGACTGGTAGTTTCTGAGAAGAAGATCTTTGAATGTCTATAGGGTCCAATGTTACAACTATGTTCCTGCTGGCGGCCATCTTGGATGAGGTACATACCTGCCAGATACCTTTTATGAATT
>MJUU01004973.1:60784-77244 GCA_002080025.1 Modiolus philippinarum | reverse complement strand
TAAAACAAAACAAGATGGGAGCAGTCGGAAACAACAGCTATTCCCCTCTCCTGTAGCATTAAATTTCCAAATTCTCAAAAGCAGCATCACTCTCCAAGAGGCATCCACTGACCTAAGAGGATTGATGTAGTATCTCAGATATGAACCTTAACACAGACTATAAGCTGAGTCATTGAAGCATAAAATGTAGGTCGGGGTGACCAAATTATCATCTGAACCAGCATCACTCTCCAAGGCACATCCATTTACCTATGATGATTGATGTGCCACAAGTAGTTTCTCAGATATGAACCTTAACACAAACTTAAACTTGGGTCATTGAAGCATAAATGTAGGTTAGAGTGACCCAATTATCATCTTAAGCAGCATCACTCTCCAAGACGATCAACTGACCAAAGATGATTGATGTGCCACATATAGGTTCTCAGAAATAAGCCTTAAAGCAAACTTTAACCTGAGTCATTGAAGCATAAAATGTAGGTCAGAGTGACCCAATTATCATTAGAAGCACCATCACTCTCCGAGACGCATCCACTGACTATAGATGATTGATGTGCCACCTGTAGTTTCTCAGATATGAACCTTAACACAAACTTTAACCTGAGTCAAGGAAGCATAAAATGTAGGTCAGAGTGACCAAATTATCATCTTCAGCAGCATCACTCTCTAAGATTCATCCACTGACCAAAGATGATTGATGTGCCACATGAAGTTTTTCAGATAAGAAACCTTAATGCAAACTTTAACCTGATTCAGTGAAGCGTAAAATGTAGGTCAGAGAGACCCAATTACCGTATCATCTTCTCCAAGACACATCCCCTGACCAAAGATAATTGATGTGCCACATGTAGTTTCTCAGATATGAAACTTAACGAAAAACTTTAACCTGAGGATGGACGAACGGACGGATGGGCAAGATGCTTTATCCCCTCCCCAACTCCGTTGGGTGAGGGGATAATAAGTATAATTAAATTCTGGTTTTTTGGGGGGTTAATGTGTTAATTTGATACAGTAATTTGTAGAAAACATTTGTTCCTTGAAGCTTTACAAAATCATATTATTAAAGTGACAATTTTAGGCATTGGTTCCTTTAGACTCTTTATATCTCGGAAACAATACAACAGAAATCTGGGTCAAGGCCATACAGCAGACATAATGTACTACCAAAGACATACATACCAAATATCACTTCCTAATAGTAAAATGGAAAATGAATTATCACTATCGTTTAACATGGTCAGTTTTATGTGAAATGAAGGTCAAGGACAAAACCCATATAAAATCTGTAATATACTATCCTAAATCAACATATCAAAATTATCACTGACCTACCATTAATAGTTATGGAGAAACTGACCTAAAAACTTAACAAAGTTTATGCCATTGTGCCTGCTGTCATACTTTCTACACCTATATCTTACTTTCTTAACCCTTCTTCATGTATGGAGAAAAAAAATTTAGCAATTTCACAATAAAACTGAAAAGTGATTTCATTATGCTAGTAACCATTCCGATATAGTGAGTTGCCACTTACTAACATTTCACACTTTGAGGAAAAAAATTTGATTTATATTTCCTTTTTTTTTATATTTAATTTATTTCTTTTTTAATCCTTTATAATTTTTTGCCTTCATAATTTGAACCTATCATTTGAAAAGAATACAGAGTAAAGCAACGATCCATAGCATGGAAAGTGGGATTATTATTATCCAAATGTGATTTTGAATTTTCCTGACTAGAACCCTTTGACAACTGAAGACAAGAAACTGACATATAGAATACAAATTAAATATTTTACAAAAGGATATGGAGTAAATGAACATGAGACCATAACTCATATGTTAACTCCAACTGCAATACAAATTTACAATTAGTACTAGTAAGATATTTTTAGTATACCTTTAAATATAATGTTTTATATAGCCATTTAAATTATATACAGGTAACTTGGCATTTTTAAATGGCCGACAAAATGGATCACAAAACTGAAACTACACATGAATCTATGACAACAGGACAAATTCCAATTAGTTGTCAGTTGTGTGAAAATGGACCAAAGATCCAATGGAAATATCTGGACTGTAGTTTGCTGATATGTTCAAAATGTAAAGACAAAGAACACTCAAAGTTTTAAAATGCTGATGATAACATAATTATTGATATCCATGAAGTAGGTGGATTCCAACAGTCCAAGGAAAAATTCAAATTTAGTGACACAGAATGTCAACAAGATGACGGACAACCCTGTTGTATGTTCTGTTAAATGTGTAAATGTCTCATCTGCTTAAAATGCATCTCACAAATCCACAATGGCCATGATTTTTATACAAATGAAGAAGAGTATAGATCTGGAATGAAGGAAAGGGCACAGAAAAACTTAAGATGATCTCTGGGCAGGGGAAATGGAACTTGAACATATGAAAGCAGAAAATTATAATAATTACAATAGGACAAAGAAAGAAATTCTGGCTCATAGGGATGCTTTGAAAAAGGCTGCTGATGAGTATGCTGAAAAGTTTATAAATGAATTAGACAATAAAGGGCTACGCCTAGCACAGCATGATACGACCGCAGCATGTTGTCCACTGAAATTTGAAAAAGTGTAATTTAAAGTGAGTATGGACATAGGAAAAAGCTTGACACAATAATTAGATAACACAATAAGGAGATTGACCCAGTAATTAGCTGGACACAAACTAGGGAAAATAAAAATTAGCCCTAATGGCTCCTTATGATTCCTCATTGACCCGTTATAGCTCGGAAACGGTAAGAGCTACATCCAATCCATTGACATGCTGCTAAAAGCTTATATCAAGAGAAATCAAAAGAAAAAAATCCCATCAAAATCTGATCAAAAATAAAATTGCATATTATTTCGAAAAAAAAAAAATGCAATTTTGGCCCCTTAGACCCCTTATAGCTAGGAAACAGTAAGACCTATGCCAAATCCATTGATATACCACTGAAAGCTTATATCAAAGAAAAAAATCCCATCGAAATGTGATGAAAAATAAAAATTTTAAGTAATCTGCAAATTTGCAGTTTTGGTCCCTGTGAACCCTTATAGCTCGGAAACGGTAAGAACTACGCCAAATCCGTTTACATACTACTAAAAGCTTACATCAAGAGGAATCCAAAGAAAAAAATCCATTCGAAATCAAATGAAAAATGAAAATTTTAGGTTATCTGTAAATTTATGATTTTGGCCCCTTCAGCCTCTCATAGCTCGGAAACGGTGAGAGCTACGCCAAATCCATTGCACACTACTGAAAGCTTACATCAAGAGGAATCCAAAGAAAAAATTCCCATCGAAATCCGATGAAAAATAAAAATTTTAGGTTATTTGTAAATTTACGATTTTGACCCCTTTGGCCCCTTATTGCTCGGAAACGGTAAGAGCTACACCAAATCCGTTGACTTACTACTGAAAGCTTACATTAAGAGGAATCCAAAGAAAAAAATCACATCGAAATCTGATGAGAAATAAAAATTTTAGGTTATCTTTAAATTTACGATTTTGACCCCTTCTGCCCCTCATAGCTGGGAAACGGTAAGAGCTACGCCTAATCCGTTGACATACCACTGACAGCTTACATCAAGAGGAATCTAAAGAGAAAAATCCCATGGAAATCCGATGAAAAATAAAAATTTTTGGTTATCTGTAAATTTACAATTTTGGCCCCCTTCGGCCCATCATAGCTGGGTAAGGAAACAAATTACCAAAAATCAATTAGAAGAGCACTATGTTAATTTTTCATAAGGAATCCTTTGGAAAAAATTGCATCTAAATCGGACTAATAATAAAAAAATAAAAAATTTTTGAAATTCACCCATTTTGGGCCCCATTTATCTTGTGAATGGTACATGCCACGTGAAATCCGTTGGCTTACACCTGATTGGAAATTTTCTAAGGAGTTTACTGAAAGAAACCCCATCAAAATCCGATAAATAATAAAGATTCTACAGTCAAATATGTGAAAACAACAAATTTAATCCCTTTTGGCCCCTTTTTCTTAAACGGGCGGGGCCCGGAACATAAAATTATAGCCTGGGCTAAAGCATGTGCCAAGAAACATCATACTAAAATTTGAAGATGATCAATCCACTAGAAACAAAGTTATGCTGGCCACAGACACTGACGACTGCGCCATACCATAATACGACCACAAAATTTTTGCGGTCGTATAAAAAATGGGAAAATGTTAATCAGTCAATAGAATGAGAAAAACATGAAATAAGACTGGCAAAGAGACAGATAGAAGAAATAATGGATGCTGCTGATACACCTCCCAGCAGAACTGATTTTAGGACTTTTTCTCAGAAGTTTGACGGAATATTACAGGAACAAAAAGCAAAACAAACAGTCACTTGCATGCCTAAATTTGTACAAAAAGATATTACTGAGGTTATATTTGGAGCATTCCAGAGTGGAAAACCCAAGATTAATTTGAGAAAAATCCATATGAAAGTCATAAAAAGCTACAACACAAATATTCACTATATCCATGAGATGGCCGTATGTCATGACCATTCCATATGGATTGCCGATATGTTATCTGACAGGTTACATCATATAAATATTGTAGGTGACACAATTAAAACCTTAGCAAAATTTAAGAGACGTGTGTCTGTCATTGCTTTAAAAACTTCTAATGATCTTTTTATCTCCCTTTTCCGTCAGTCTGACATTCTTATGATCATGAACGGAAAAGGCGATCCAGTAAATTCTAAATTTAGAGTAGATCCTCTCATCATAACATCTGCTCATATCACCAAGGATAACAAAGTTATTGTAGGTGGAAGAGGTTGAGAAAAGGCGTGGCCATTAACAGGAAAGCGGGTTGTTATTGTCATGGATATGGACGGAAATCAGATTACAGAGATCGGCCATGATAAAAACTTTACATACTGTTCAAGGATAACCACTACGGCTGACGGAAACATAAGTGTTATAGATCGTTTTAACGAAGAAACTCATGGCAGAGTTGTAGTTCTTGGTTCATATGGCTTAGAAAAGAATATTTACAATGGAGTTTGTGAAGTTAATGAAAGAAATCCTTTTTCACCAGTATCTATAGCAACTACATGTATGGATAATACTATTATTATTGACAACTATACCAGAATGTTTCATATCTTAAATTGTGAAGGCCAACCAATAACAATATATGACCCAAGAGATATAGGAATTACCAGTCTATACACTCTTGCGTTTTCTCCGACAGGAACTCTTTATACAGGATGCAGTGTTAAAGATGTTAAATCACAAAAACTTTATGAACTTGAAATCATAGGTTTTTAGTACGATAACACATTCCATTTAGAAAGAATAAATAGTTGTAAAATAAAAACAGAAATGTACTAAGTCAGGAGACGTCTCCTGAACTTCTGTCCAGAACCAAGTGTTCTCCCTGCACCCATTACCAGCTGTGAAATACATTACAAAAACTGTGTTCAAGCTGATAGTGAACAAATTACCAACAGCATCTGAATAAAAGCCAAAATCAGGTAAGGACAGAGCTATGCAAAAAGGAGATACTCATTAGATTGAAACAAAATTTTCCTAATTTACATATTAAAAGTTTCCAAATAAAATGGGTTTTTGGACCATTACTTGTCATATAAAATATCAATTCAATACCTTTACCTGGGTGAAAATAAGGGCTCTGCACAGCTCAGCATGGTACTACTATCAATGACATGTATGGGATGTTGTCTCCTTGACATTTACCCCATTTCCTTCCTTTTTCATATTTAACACCAAACATTAATTCAACCCGAGCTACTCGTGCATGGAATGAAGATCATGGTGACCTTATTTTTATCAGGCATTTACGGCTATCCCGTAGGCATCTACTGACAGAACACTATAGCATGTATAGTTCAAAAGATACATCTAACTATGTGCTCAACGAACAGAAATACGAAACAACAGTGGAACCTGTTTATTCCGACAGCTGAGGATTTCAATATTCTGTCAAATCTGACATAATTTTTGGGTTCCAAAGACAGCTTTTTAAATTTTCTTAACTTGAGTATTCCTACATCCTGTGTAATCCGACATATTTTTGTTGTCCCATACTGTGTCGGTATATATCCCTCCCTGACTTTGTTATCAGCTGTATGTTATTAAAAAAAATTACCTGAATAAGTTTAAGTATTGATGTCATAAAATCACGTTTTTCCCTTTCTTTGAATTTGTCCTCACTTGTCGTGTTCTGTGCACCAAATCCAACAAAAACAGGTGGTTTCTGTCGTTTTCTCATCTCTATATATTCATGTATTAGGACCATCAGTGAAATTTTGTGTGGTGTAACCTGCTCCTTTAGGGGCTTCTTCCCAAAAGGTCCAAAAGTAAACAGGTCCTTCTGGTGGGCACCAGTCATGTTCTTCATATCTCTGGAATTGTTTTCATCTATCAAAAGCTAGCTGCAATGAAATTTTTGAAAACTAATTATAACAACAGATCACAAGATACATAGTTTAGCATCTAGAAGCCTATGTGTCTAGGAAAATGACAAATTATGATTCAATATGATTTAGGAGAGAAGAATAGGGATTACAGTGATGTACCTTCATGTATTTGCTATATGATCAGCTCAGACTCTAACAAATAGCAGTTAATATCCCAGGCACATATTCTGCTACCCCAGTAGTATGTGTCTAATAGCAAGCTGGGCTACTAGTTCAAAAATATTTGTATCCCAGGCAAAATTGAAGGGGGCCGGGCAGTTGGCTAATGGGCCCTGGGTAGGTTAATTCCTGGATTATGATATTGCAGTTTGTCCCTTGATACTGATGATTACGCCAAACCAATTTAATTCTTTGTTTGGCGTCAACTTCATAATTTTGAAATGTAGGCGGGCGGGAGGCAAACAAACAAAAACAAGGAGGAAATTTTTGAAATCAACAAATTTTGATGTGAATTATGTATATTAAAAGTCAATTCTGTTGAAGCCATTTCAGTTTATTCAGAGTTCTTTTTAAAGTTTCTAGTAGTAGTCTATATTTGTTGTCTCATTAATCGAAACTTAAGCTAGAATCGTTCAGGTGATGGTATATTGGGCGCACAAAAAATTCAACGATGGCAGAAAAACACCAAAACATCTGGATTTTAATCGGAAAAACGAAGAATATCCTTTGTTTGTTTTCTTCTAAAATCACACATTTTTCAATGAGTGCAGTGATGCCAAACATAGGAATACTTGTCTTGGCCTTATTAGAGTATGAAGGAATTAAATTTATTATGCCTTCTAAAAATCTTATTTAAGGTGGTACGGGATTCTTAAATCTGTCAGATAGAATTTTCTGATATTTTCATGATTTGCACTTTATTTGAGCATACAAAAAATAAAATAATAAACAGCTGCACCAAGTCACATGATACGCCCGTCGTCATCCCCTTCAAAATTTTGAAGTGATTTAGGTAGGAGGTTCTCAATTCAGAATCACTTATAACTGCCTAATAAAGCTTGATATCCCTTTGAAGTGGAAGAGAATAAAAAATAAAATTTAAAGCCTTCCACCAGTCCCTTCATTTTGGTGACACTGTATGAGAATCTACTAATTAACTTGATGTGGCCTTATCTGGGCTATTGTATGATAAACGTACTACCATGTCTGTTCATTATACTTTATATATATGTAATAAACTGCTGCGCAAAGAGCGCATGATACGCCCGTCCACTGTCAACTCCAACTTTATGGCATTGTTGGACCACAACAAAATTTTCATTGAAAAAAAAATCAAACAGAATATGTGCCTTACCAAGATGTAACCATTCAACAAATATCAAATTAACATGTAAAAAAAAAAAATTCAAAAAAATATTAAGTCCAAGGGCCATAACTGTCCTGAAAAATCATTATACAGGAACCATATTTAAACTTAATCCATAATTTATAGACATACAATCATAAACTATATATCAAATCAACATATTCACACATTGTAAAGAAAAGGTTGAGAAACTGAGGTTTTTCAAAAATTTACTAAGTCCAAGGGTCATAAATCTGTACAAAATCAACCAACTAGAACCAAATTGGAATTGATCTGTATCTCACCTAGATATACTCATATACCAAATCAATATGTCAAGTGGTTACAAGAAAAAAACTCCAGAAACCTATATTTTTCAAAATTTCACTAAGTCCAAGGGCCATTACTCTGGACAAAATCAACCAACTGGAACCAAATTCGACCTTGATCTGTATCTCACCTAGATATACTCATATACATAATATCAAATCAATATGTCAAGCAGTTACAGAAAAAACTCTGGAAACCTATATTTTTCAAAATTTCACTAAGTCCAAGTGTCATAACTCTGTACAAAATCAACGGACTGGAACCAAATTCAAACTTGATCTGTATCTCACCTAGATATAGTCATATACCAAATATGAAATCAATATATCAAGCGGTTACAGAGAAAAACTCCGGAAACCTTATTTTTCAAAATTTCACCAAGTCTAAGGGCCACAACTCTGTACAAAATCAACTAACCGGAACCAAATTCGAACTTGATCTGTATCTCACCTAGATATAGTCATATACCAAATATGAAATCAATATGTCAAGCGGTTACAGAAAAAAAACTCCGGAAACCTATATTTTTCAAAATTTTACTAAGTCCAAGGGCCATAACTCTGTACAAAATCAACCGACTCGAACCAAATTCAAACTTGATCTGCATTTCACCTAGATGTAGTCATATACCAAATATGAAATCAATGTGTCAAGCAGTTACAGAAAAAATCTCCGGAAAACAAAAAGTTAACGGATGGATGGAGGGTATACCATAATACGTCCATCTTTCGACGGGCGTATAAAAACTATATACAATTATCCCAGAAAGGCTGTCTTGAGTTACCCAAGTTCCACTGCTGTACCAGGTCAATATACAATTTTTGATAGATGATGGTAAATATAACATAGCTAACTGTTGTTATAATGCATATTAATTTTTCAATCTGTTTGATTTTGCTCAAGCTAGTATGTATGTTTGTATGTATGTTTTTACTCATGTGTGTTTTGTGTCATTGCCCCCTGTGGGCACATGATTGGTATAATAAAATATTTGATTTGATTTGATTATAGAGACATCATGGAGGAGGTATCCATCTATTGGCCTACTTACATGACTTAAAACATATTTTTATTTACAGAGATTGTAATATACTATCCAAAACCTGTGACACCTGCACACCAAATATGACTGACCTACTATCAATAGTTTTCGGAGAAAGTGAACTGATCGGATCACTTTTTAACTTAACATTATCACTAGACAAAGAAATTAGGCAGGGACAAAGACCAAACTGCCGACTGTCATGTACTACCCAAGATCAACCTAGAACCTACATACCAAATATCACTGACCTATCACTTACAGTTAAGGAGAAACTGATTAATCACAAAACCTAACACAGAATTAATTTACACTGCTGCCATGCTTTGTACACCTTTGTCTTATTTTTTTCTGTTTTCATTGCAGGCAAGACAAAAAAATATATATCTAGCAGCTCCAGCATGACTTGTCACTGATGGGGATAACAATAACAGTTTTTTTAATATTTTGTTATTGACAAATCTTGAGTGTCAACAGTGGAAATTCCCAAAACAGCAAAGAAAATAATAGATCTGAGTCCTCTCATAGAATAACTTTCAAAACACCTGTGTTAAATCATTACAAACGAGAGACTCTCAAGAGCCCAAGTCGATCACCTGGTGCATATGGCTCTATAACACCTATATTTTTTCTAATCACCAAAGGATCATTATCATGATTATAACCAGGTTTGATTTAAACTCACGGCTACCAATCTCCCTAAAATGAACCAATTTTTCAAAGAGTTTTCCCCGAGACTTTTTTGACTGAGTTTTGATTCCAACTGGTAGATGGTTTCAGACAAGAGGATCTGTCTTTGAAAATGTTAAAAGTTTAGCAAAAGGGTCAAATGTTATGTTTCCTTGCAGGCCTGCATTTTGAGTATTATGTGTACATGCTTTGACTCTGTTTTAAAAGGAAATACCAAGGGGTACTTCAAAGGGTTTGATTCCAACTGGCAAAGTATTTTCAGGGAAGATCATGATTTTTCCCAGAGTCCATTGTTATTCTATAATCTCCAATAGCGGCCATCTTGGATGAGACGCAGAAATGCCACACACTATTTTTAAAGCGACCATTACCAAGAACTATCAGAACTGAGATTGGTTCACATTCATAGATTCAAAGGTCAAATTTTTTACTTTAAATATACTGTAAAAGCAGAAATATTCGTGGGGGATTAAATTTCATGTACATGATGTATTTCGTGGGTAAGAGTTATCAATGAAATTAAATCCCCACTAATTCAATTTCCAGAATATTAATTACTATTAATATGATGTGAATTCAACGAAAATTTGTCGGCACGAAGTCTTTTTAAGGTTAAATCAATGAAATTTTATCCCCATGAAAATAAATGATTATACAGTATGCGTCATGCTGTTGGCTATCCTTAATATCATACAAACCTGCTGTTCACTATTCCTCAAAACACCAACCAAGGGCTATTTTGATGAAATTTGGTTTTAATGGGCATGGTAGTTTCAGAGAGAAGCTTTGAACGAGTTTTCTAAAAGGGTTAAATGCTGAAGTTAATTCCTTACTGGCAGCTATCTTAGTTAAAATGTAGACAAGTTTATGCTGTAACCTTTTTTAGAGGAACTACCAAATGGCTTTTTGACCAGGTAAAGTCCAATTGGCTAAGAGGTTTCAGAGAAGATCTTTCAAAGTTTTCTCAAAGAGGGCTCAGTGTTAAATCTACATGTATGTGTCCTGCTAGAGGCTATCTTGGACTAGATATGGACATGCAGGACACTTTTTTAATGGACTAACAAAGGATTATTCAATATTGTGCCCAAATTTTTGTTCCTGTGGTTTTTGAGGAGAATATGTTTGAATGAGTTCACCCATAGAAACCCATGTTGAACTATGTTCCACTGGTTGCCATCTTGCATTCGATATCAACATGACAAGACCCTACTTTCATATATTTGGTTCCAAAGCAACTGGCCTATTGAGACCAACAATGGTTCCAAATGGACCAGTAATTTCAATGAAATTCTTTGCAAGTTTTTCCATTGTCAAATGTTAGGCAGCCATCTTGGATTACATGTGGAGTACACTGCAGGTATATTTTAAGGAGACCACCAAGACTGTTTCGAACACGTTTGGTATCAATTTGGTCAGTGAGATGTTTGAATGAAAAAGTTAACCAGGGACAGACCGACAGATGATGGCCAGACGTCAGATGCAAGGCGTGATGGAAAAAGTTTACTGCAACCTCAAAGCTTACATTGAAATCAATCTTGAACAAGGACCTAGCTCAATATAATATATCAGAGTGACCTACAATAACCAGAGGCTCACAGGAACCTGTAATCACTCACCTGGCTCTTAGTTGTTAAGATCAAGCTAACATTATAATCAATGTTCAGCTGTATTCGCCATCTTGCCTGCTCATTGTATATAATTCTGAAAGGGACCTGTCCTAGCTAAAATTATTCAACAATTGTTAAGTTAATCCAGACATGGCAACAGCCTCTGTTTTCTAGAACTATTTCATGAAATGCAGAATTGTCAACAATAATGAAATTGTTTTCAGTAAAATAGAAGTTTTCTAGCAATTTTCAAGGACCTCTACCAAATGCAGTCATTTTCAAGTCCTTGATTTCCAACTTTCATTTACAAGTACTTTCCAGATTTTCACTTCAGCACCTTGTCAAACCCAAGTATCTCAATGAAAATTGATAATTTTGAAATCTTTGTTTCAATTAATAATACTGTACTTGCAAGTCCAGTCACAATATTCACAACAATGAAATGAAAACATTTTAAAATCTTTTACCAAGCTTCCTATTCTAGAATCTACAAAGACAAAAATCTTTTTCTTGTTTTTTCAGCTGAGTACATTGCAGAGAGATGTACAAGTTATCAAAATGGCAATTTGCTAAAACCAAATTTACAGTATCTTAAGTACAGGTATTTGTTTTTTTTTCTTATTTTTTGCATGAGTTTTTCTCAAATAGATTAAAATGTAAAGTGTCTTTAACTTTCCATGATGAGATTACCTGAACGAGATTGTTTGGTGAACAAATTTCGCGTTTTCTTCTCTTTTTTTTTTTAGGGGGGGGGGGGGGGGGGCTAGCATTTTAACATTGATCTATGTTGACCGTGTCTCATATTTTACTCTATCTTTGCCATTGCTATGATTTATTTACATCATTTAAATTCTTTATCTATAGACTTATCAAAATAAAATTAATTTATCTACATGTATCATGTCTATAGATAATATAGTAAGTGTACTTGTTGATATCATTTACATAATAATTCTTTCAGGTAAATTTTTTTTATTGATTTCTTGTATGAAAGTGCAAGACGGAAAACACTCTCCACAGTGAAGGTACATAATTAACTATTTTGTGGTACATACATGTACATTATGGTTAACATGATAATCAGCAAGTTTTAAACGCATATGCCTTATAATTGACGAAACACTTTACCACACATATACATGTAATACATGTAACAAGAGTTGTCAGAAGACAACCTAGCTTGCCAGGGAATAGAGCAACCTCAATGCACAATAAATTTGAAAGTTATACATTTTCGTAATTCATATAATTTGTAATGTTTTAATAAATAAGTCACATGCCAAATAGGAACTCCCTACCACTTTTTTTTTAAATTCCCTAAGGGCAATGTCAAGGTCAAAATATCTACATCGATGGAACTTTAAGAAAGCCATCATTATAGCGAAGTCACATGCTCAGTATAAACATCCTATCACTAAGCAACTATCTTTTAGAAGCAAGGTTAAAGTTTTGAAAAAATTGCATTGAGGTCAAAGTCAAGGTCAAAATGTCTATGAATATGGTGCAACCAGAAAAGGTCAAAATGTCTATGAATATGGTGCCACCAGAAAGCTACGTGTATCATCATAAGGAAGTAACATACAATATACGAAATATGAACATCCTTCCACTAAATGACTAACTTCTAGAAGCAAGGTTCAAGTTTTTCAAAAATTGCCCTCAGGGAAAGGTAAAGGTCATAATGTCTACAAATTTTACTCTCATACATCAGTCACAGCCTGGTAAAGGGAATTGTGTAAACAACTCACCTCATGCAGTACTATTCAAGTGATACAAACAAGCATGATAAAACTACAGAAAAATTTGAGATGAAATACCCAAGACAATTTCCTGAAAAAACATGTACATTGACTTCTTTTGTGCTTGCTACATGTATTGCCTCCCCATCTTCACTAGCCAAGGGTTACAATCTGATCTTCTCACCCTACCTGTAGTGCTTTCTATGTAACCAAAACCTGGGCGAGATTTTTCTGTCTCACCCGTGGGTGAGACAAGCTACACGCACATTTTCCTGACAAATTATGGTGATTATCGTTCTATATGAATTAAAGTTTGTCGGTTATTCGAACATAATTAAAGTCATAATTATTGCTACACTGATGTGTTTTGTGCTGATAATGTTTCAGTCTGTAGTGTGATTTTATGGCAATTGCCTTTTGAAAATCCCGCCCTCAAATGTTATGACGTTGCAAGGAAAGGGACGTAACTCCCGAATGTAAACAAACGACACTAGAATACTGACAAAGTCAGAAAGGGCCCCGCCCCCTTGTGTGTCCCAAAAACCTGACTGCGGAATTTCATGGAACTAAGATTTTCCTCAAAAACAAAAGGGTGCTTCCTTTGATCAGGACCAACCTTGTGTTTATCATATAAATCCCTGATGGGAATTTTTATTTATTGTACGAAGTACAGCTAATTCTAAAAATATGCACTTCTTCATATAAAAATGAAGTTTTTTTCCCAAAAATCATGTTGTTTGGTTTTCAGACTCCTCGGATACAATTTTGAAAGTACATACCCTGGTGATGATCCAGGCCAAGTTTGGTTTAAATTGGCCCAGTAGTTTCAGAGGAGAAGATTTTTTTTAAAAGTTTACGACGGACAGACGGACGTAGGACGCCAAGTGTTGGCAAAAGCTCACCCTGGCATAGCCAGGTGAGCTAAAAATGAAGTTTTTTTCCCAAAAATCATTTTCAGATTTTCCAGAAAAATGAAAGGGAGCTTCCTTTGGTAAAGTTCAACCTTGAGTATCAAAATTATTAAAATCCCTGAAGGTTATCTTGAGTTATCCTACGACATAGAGCTAATTCTCAAAATATGCACTTTTTCATATAAAAATGAAGTTTTTTTCCCAAAAATCATTTTCAGATTTTCCACAAAAACGAAAGGGAGCTTCCTTTGGTAAAGTTCAACCTTGAGTATCAAAATCATTAAAATCCCTGAAGGCATTCTTGAGTTATCGTACGACATAGAGCTAATTCTCAAAATATGCACTTTTTCATAATATAAAAATGAAGTTTTTTCCCAAAAATCATTTTCCGATTTTCTTCAAAAACCAAAGGGAGCTTCCTTCAGTCAAGTGCAACTTTGAGTAAAAAAATCTTAAAAATCCGTAAAGGCATTCTTGAGGTATGGCACGACATAGAAAACGCTGACAGACAGACGGACAAACGGAAGGACAGGCTGATTACTATAGGGCGCCGCCATTTCATGGCGGGGCCCTGATGAAGGTGAACTTCTGATTTTCTGACATATATGAGAAATTACAGCGTAAAAATACAATAAACAAAACTGGGAGGACAAGACTAGAAAATGATTGTGTAATGTGTTATGATTTGAATTATTTGAATGTAACAGTATCGCATTATTACGCCTGGTCACAAATGACGTTATGTCCAATAGACCATATCCAAGTTCATGGTCTGCATGCCCTAATTTATACTTTTAGACTGATCCCGGTGTGGACAAAAACTGGTTCCCGATTCCTTGTTTTAATGAGCACTGAGGAAAATAGAAATATTCTAAAGTGATTTTTTCAAAAATGGAATTATTTTTGAGAAAATCAAAGTTGCCAACATGAGAAGCAAAAGGAGTAAAACATTTTGGAAAATTTCATTAGAGATATGGTCAAAGGAGATAAAATATTTCTGTCAGTGACAGGCAACTGATTTCATGGTTCTTCAGTAAAATAAATAATAGTATAAAAGAAAATATTTTTATATCAGATGATTTTTAAGATTCAATAATCAGTACAAAATCACTTAAGATTAATTCAACTAGATCTGTTTGAATAAAACACCTACTTAAGTCTTGAATATTTGTGGTTGTCCACATCCAAGAAAGATAAGTCTTACAAAGTGATAAATTAGGGAGTGCAAACCAGATCCTACCATGAACCTAGATATCACCTATTTCAACAAGTCATTCGTGTTGGTAGGGTGAGAAAAAGTATCAAACACGGGTTGGTGTGCAAGACAAAGAAATCTCAGACACCCGTGGGCAAGATTAGGCAGTCTCTTAATCTTGCCCTTGGGTGTCCGAGATATCCTTGTCTCGCACACCCACCCGTGTAAGATTCTTATACTCTCCTCTTGACCCTTGACAGATCTAGATCTAGCCATATTTTTGGAGACTAAAATCTATAATTTTGATTGGTTGCAGTTATACTTTGCTGCATCCAATCGGTTTTTTAAATATATGTATCATACAAGTTCAAAAAAATGGGTCAAAGACTCAAATGGCCGGGTTGCGTTTGGGTGCTTCTAGCTATAAAGCGTTGTTTTATTGGTTCCCTACTGGGTCTATGTATAGAATATGTTGAAAATATTGATAAAACATGACTAAGTCAAAAGGTCTGACAAAATATGAAAAAATATTGGAAATAATTCAATAAAGTCAGGTGCACATCTTCAAAATATATAGAAACATTCTGTGGAGTTTAAAAGTCAGAGATGAAAATGTAGAAGGAGTTGATTTCACAAAGTAGGTACCTTTTGTTGAAAATGTCAATAAAAATTGAACAAGTTCCAAAGTCTGTAAAAATATGATAAAATTTGCAAAATAATACCAGAAAGGGAGGTGCACATCTACAATATATAAAGAAACATTTTGTGAAGTTTCAAAAATGTAGGTTGAAAACTGTAAGAGGAGTTGATTTCACAAAATAGTACCCTTTGTTGAAAATGTCGATAAAAAAGACTAAGTTCCAAAGTCCGTAAAAATAAGAAAAAANTTTCAAAATAATTCCAAAAAGGGAGGTGCACATCAACAATATATATAGAAACATTTTGTGAAGTTTCAATAATGTAGGTTGAAAACTGTAGGAGGAGTTGATTTCACAAAATAGGTACCCTTTGTTGAAAATGTTGATAAAAAATTACTACGGTAAGTTCCAAAGTCGGTAAAAATAAGAAAAATTTTTCAAAAAATAATTCCAAAAAGGGAGGTGCACATCTACAATATATATAGAAACATTGTGTGAAGTTTCAAAAATGTAGGTTGAAAACTGTAGGAGGAGTTGATTTCACAAAAT